>KZ826402.1:0-143206 GCA_003184635.1 Aspergillus sclerotiicarbonarius CBS 121057
CCCCCAAGCCATCGAACCCGCTGTACCTGGAAGAAAGAGCTTCTCGGTCAATCGAATCAGGACTATCCGATTAGAGGCCGAATAAAGATGAGCTAATGATCAGTCATTTGGGGCAGTCATGGAAAGCGATAGGAAAACGACCACTGCAACGAACTTCTAGAAGGAGCACCGGACTCCCACCGAGCTGACCAGGGCCAGGCCCGCCGCGCCAATCAGGGCTCGGCGGAACCCCGGCTATTCGCGGGCAGCGGCAGGGCCAAGCGGGAAGGAGCCATTCTGTTACTTAATTTCAACCTCTCTCAACCCTCATTGGTGCAGAACTCTAAAAAAAAACTGCAGCGGAGTGGGGCGGCGGCGCGCGGATCATCCAAATCGCGATGCTAGTAAATGCTGGTAAATGCTGGTAAATGCTGATTGCGGCCGCGGCACTCGGCCTCAACGGGCAACCACGTCCGGCCCCAAATGTAGCAGCCGCGACTCAACATCTCAGCTCGCCTCTTCTTCTTCTTCTCCTTCTCTCCTCCAGGCTTCTCTCCTCCTGCTCGTCCATATTCCCCGACTCCGTCGACGGTATTGCATCTGCAGAGGCACAGGCAGCGGAGGACCGGATCTTCCTACGACCCCACCCGTGAGAATTTTTCTGCATCAGCTTCTCCCCCGGGCTGCTCCTCTCGTCTCCCTCTGCCACGCGACATCTCCCCGAATCACCTCAATCACCATGCGCTTGGACGGCGTCGCCCCCCCGCCGGATGCGGTCGAGACCAAGTCTCGCGACGAGAAGGATGATGACCTCGAGGACCTCAAGGCTGTCGGAAACACCCCCGAGGTAGACGCCTTTGGTGACGAGGCCAACGCGGAGGTCAAGTACAAGACGTTGAAGTGGTGGTATGTATCCAGTCGCACATGGGGATAGGACCGCAAGCTAATGGGTGTTAGGCAATGCGGAATGTGTATGTGATCACGGGAACGTCTCGGAACCAGAGAAAGCATACTGACCAGCTTAGTCATGATCGCAGAATCGGTGTCCCTGGGTGTCTTGTCGCTGCCTGCCACGATGACGGCCCTGGGTCTTGTTCCGTAAGTGTGGTGTTTTGTCGCAGCACGAGCTTGACTAACCGCGGTAGCTCCCTCATCCTTATCATCGGTCTCGGTATCCTCGCCCTCTACACCGGCTACGTCATCGGCCAGTTCCGTGAACGACACCCCTACATCCACAACCTTGCCGATGCGGGCGAGATCCTCATGGGGGCCTTCGGCCGGGAATTGTTTGGACTCGGCCAGATTCTCTTCTCCATCTTCATCATGGGTAGCCACATCGTCACCTTTACCGTCATGATGAACACCATCACCGACCACGGTACCTGCTCCATCGTATTCAGTATTGTGGCGTTCGTCATCTGTCTGGTCCTCTCGCTCCCTCGTACCATCAAGAACTTGACATACATTTCCACGGCCTGTAAGTTCCTCCCTCGGTCCCAGAGGTGGTGGTGGTGGCGCTGACGGATCAGCTTTCCTGAGTATCTTCTCCGCGGTTATGATCACCATGATCGGTGTCGGCGTGCAGTACAAGGGCGGTGAGAACATCAGCATTACCACCGACACGAACCTGTACACGGCCTTCAGTGGTGTCACCCAGATCATGTTCGCGTACTGTGCACACGTCGCCTTCTTCGGCCTGATCGCCGAGATGGAGGAGCCTAAGGACTTCCCCAAGGCCCTGTGTCTGCTACAGTGCTTCGAGATCGCCCTGTACGTGGTGGCAGCCATTGTGATCTACTACTACGTGGGAAACGGTGTGGACTCGCCGGCCCTGGGCTCGGCTGGTCCAGTCTTGAAGAAAGTGGCGTACGGCATGGCCATCCCCACGGTATGTAACGTTTACCCCTGCTGGAGAACCCCCTACTGATGACGTGTAGATTATCGGTGCTGGTGTGGTGAATGGCCACGTCGGTCTCAAGTACATCTACGTGCGTATCTTCCGGAACTCCGGGCGCATGCACAAGAACGACTGGATCTCGGTGGGATCGTGGATCGCCATTGGCGTGTCCTGCTGGGTGATTGCCTGGATCATCGCCGAGGGTATTCCCTCATTCAGCAACCTGGTCAGCTTGATCAGCTCGCTGTTTGCTAGTTGGTTCAGTTTCGGTCTACCGGGAGTGTACTGGCTGCACATGAACTATGGCCAATGGTGGTCCAGCCCGAGGAAGTCTGCTTTGACCATCCTCAACATGGTGATCTTCGCCATTGGTGGCGCGATGGTAAGTTTCGCTCGCCCTGTTTTCGTGACCATTGCTGATGTGTTTAGTGCGGTCTGGGTTTGTACGCGTCGGGCAAGGCAATCCACGATGATTCGTCCCGGAGCAGCTTCTCATGTGCCAACAATGCGTAGACGGGTGATGGACTTGATGACAGAAAAAAAAAACATAGGATGACAAGACGACTAATGGTGATGAGGAGATTTAATGTATATAAGAGCAAGCAATAAATAGTATTCATTATGATCTGTGCTGAGCACACATTGACAGTCACTCTTCCTGCCCGGCATTAAGCTCATGGCAATCCACCGTCTGTGTGGTTGATATTTCATGGATACGAGCCCACTCTAGATTAGCCCGTCTGTATTTAGTTCCGCCAATCAGCAGTGAGACCTGTCCAACATGAGGTATTTCGGCATCACATGAGAGATTGTCTAGGCACTGTACTTGCTTCGGCATCACATGAGCCTGTCTAGGCACTAGAATTGCACATACAAGCTACCTAGAATGCCAATGGACAGCGAATACATTCTTGGCCCCAAAGGGATTGTCCAAAACAAAAACATGAACCTTTTCCAGTACCATGTCAATCTACGCTTCTAAACTTCCACTGAAACTCGATGCACCCATGGTTGAGCGGGTGCTACATGCATCCACATCCGTCCACACAAGCCCGTTCCCTTTCTCAGTAGTCCGATCGACCGCGTTCCAGTTCCAGCTCCCGCAACCTGGTCAACACGGCTCCTTGCACGTCGCCCCGCCGCAGCGCCTCGTAGATCACCGAGATCCAGGACCCGATGGTTTTCTTTGGTCGGTGGTTTGCTGCTAGGGTTTCGCTTTGCGCGGTGGGGTGTTCGATGAAGCCACGGTGGAAGGGCACTTGCAGGTCTTCTCGGATCGTGGTGTAGAGTGTCTTGGACCCCGCGCCGAGAAGATCCGCCGTGTCTGGATGCTCGAGGAATCGCGCGGCGGTTGTGTGATAGACTTCCGAGACGATGGATGTTGCTCGCTGCTGCCAGCCACTCACGTCGACGAGGCGTAACTCGGCCGTGGTGGTGGTGGCGGCGTTGACAAGGACCGGCACCGCGGCCTGGACAGCCTGGCGGCATCGTTCGGCAATAGGGAGACGGGTGGTAGTTGGCCAGGCAGTGGCCACGGCGTCGACTACTGTTTGCAGCAGGTGCGAATTCAAGGACGTCCCGAATAGCTCCTGGGTCATCTCTGCCACCCGGTGCCGGACCTGTTTCAGGACGGCCACATGCAGCGCGCGCAGATCCACGGCCTGGCATGCCACGTACAGATACGCCGCCGACATCAACGACACCAACTCTACTGCTTGCATGGTGCAGCGGGCGGAGATCAGGGCCAGGCTATTCACCGCCTGGTTGTGCATCTCGGCGGCCTGGACGTGCGCGCTGATTGGGTGTGCCGTCCAGGCAAGCTCCGCCATGTAGGCGGCGAGGCTGGTGTCCACGCCTTTCATGGTAAAGCTGAGACTGACGTCGTCGAAGATAAGGTTGGTGGGAAGGCCGTTGTTGTAGCTTGGGTCGATGAGCTCGGTGGCTTGTGCGAAGATGAGTCGGCCGATCATCTGGAGCGCGAGACGGGTCTTTTCCATGCTGGAGGTGACGGAAGCGGCTTGGAAATTGGCGCCGGTGTAGATTTGCGCGCTGGTGGTGCTGATGAGTGGGTTGTCGGTGCTGGAGTTGAGTTCCGTGTGCAGTTGCTTGTCGGCGAGGGTGAGATCCTCGAGCTGCGGCCCGAGCCATTGCGGCGCACTACGCCAGGCGTAGCGGTCTTGGATCAGTCCTGGTCGCGTGCGAGGCTTTGGGTCAGCCGGGTGGATGTCGGCGGCGAGGTGGGAGCCTTGGAGCAGGGTGAGGATGTTGGCGGCGCTTTCGATTTGGCCGGGGTGCGGGCGTGTGGCGTGGATGAACGGGTGGAAGGATTCGGCGGTTCCCGTTAGGGCTTCCACACCGATGGCGGTCAGAGCTTGGGCGGTGACGGCGAGGAGATGGGCTTCGTGCAGAGCGAGACTGGCCACGGCGGTGCTGACCGCGGTGCCGTTCAGGAGGCCGAGCCCTTCTTTTGGACCCATGGTACGGCGAGGGATGTTTGCAGCCAGGAGAGCGTCACGGGCCGGCATAATCCGACGGTTGGGCCCGTCCCCCACCCGCACGTAGATGTCGGGACTACCCTCGATGGCGCCGGCGATGTAAGACATCGGCATCAGGTCGCCCGAGGCGGAGACGGAACCTCGGAGGGGGACGACCGGGGTGATGCGGTGGGCCAGCAGTTGGAGGAGGCCGTCGAGCATGGGGATAGTGACGGCGCTGTGGCCCCGGGCGTTGGCGTTGGCGCGCACGGCGATGGAGGCGCGCACCCAGGCAGAGGGCATGGAGTGGGGGCCCATCATCGCGGGGGTTTGATGCTGGTCTTTGTCGGAGGCGACGAGGATGCCGGCTTGAGTATGCTGCAACAGGGCGGCTTGCAGGGGGGTGGCTTGGTCGGTGCGCGCATCCGCACTGTCACCAAAGCCTGTGTTGACGCCTGGGCGAGGTGTTTGTTGGTGGATCGGTTAGAATGAATGCATGTGTCCCAACCTACCATAGATAGAGTAGCCTTGGTCCAAATGGTCCATCAGCACTCGGACACTGGCGGTGATGGTCTCAATCACCTCCGGGTCCGACGAAAGATGTGGCACGCAGCCATGACTAACCCGTCAGTTCTAGTTGGGGAGAGAGCTAACGCACACTCACTAGGCGACCGCCACCACGGCAGCAATGTCTAGATTCTTTCCATCCAACGCCAGCGAGGGATTGGCCTTGAGGTCCTGCAGCCGGGCCCAGGCGCGGGAGGTGGCTGCCAGATGGCTGTTGGGGGAGGGCAGGTGCGGCATGGTGGTGGTAATGATGGCAATGATAGTGATAATGACAGTGATGGTGGTGAAGATGGATGATGAAAATGACCGAGATAGCCGGTTTGCGAGCAGGTATTTATGCCTGCTCAGCTGGTGATGCTCGGCGATGTGGACGATGCGAGCGATGCCACCGACGTCGGACTCTGATCAATACATCAATGGCTGAACTTATTCCATCTTGAAACGTGGGAACTGCGTCGGTGGAAGGCACTCCGACTGGAGGATCGGGTTGTATGGTAGCGCTTGGTAGTGAATGGATGGGGCGCTGCATTCGATGGCATGGAGCAGTCATGGACCACCGAGGATTGGGAAGTGGCTGTAGATGGGCAGGCAAGAGAAGTGGTGATACAAGACTCGCCACTATGCATGACATCAGAGGGATATCTCGCACCGATTTGGCCTCCATTTTCCGATGGATGGATGGACGGATGAATGGGGGGTGTGGTTAGGGTTTGCTGGCAGGGCAGCGGGCTGGATGAAGGGAATGTATACTCCGTAATGGGGCCACTGATGAAGATCACGATGGATCTTGAAGGATCTTGAAGGAGAAGCCAGTGACAACCTCCACTGGGATGATGGTTGTCGTGCCGTTCGGCAGCAGCCGGAAGGCCCCCAGGCACCCAGCAGTGGGCCCAGCGTGCCGCGCCGCAGCGGAACCAGGTCCCGAGTCCCGAGGGCATGCGGTGCCACGATGGCTTCAATAATAAGCGGTTGTTGCAGGGGGGGTTTGGGGGCCGCCTGCATGGCCCCGTTTTGCTTTTGTTCCATGCCATCCCATCTCCATCCTCCATTCCTATCCCCAGCAGTTCCCTCAATCCTCACCCCCTCCCAAGTCACAATGGAGCCCCCCTCGCCATCCCCCTTTCCCCCCCTGGAGATCCCTCCGGTCGACCTCTGGACCCTGCTCTTTGAGCGTTCCGACCGACCTTTCCCTCCCTCTCACCGTATGCTCTCTTCTCTCTCCCTCCCCCCATCGATAAAAGCGATGCTCTGACCAGAAAACAGCCGTCTTCGTGGATGCGCTGTCCGGGCGCAGCCTGTCGTTCCAGCAGGTCCGCCAGCAGGCCCTCCACTTTGGCCAGGCTCTCCAGACGCAGTGGAACTGGCAGCCCGGCGATGTGCTGATGGTCTTTGCGCCGAATGCCATCGAGGTGCCGCCGGTGGTCTGGGGCACGCTGGCGGTTGGGGGGACCGTGTGCCCCGTCAACCCCAGTTACCGCGCCGACGAGCTGGTGCATCCCTTGACCGATGCCCGCGCCCGGGCCATCGTCACCACCACCGCCCAGGCCCCCGTCGTGTATGAGGCCGTGGACCGCGTCGGGCTGTCGCGCGATCGCGTCATCCTGCTCGACCAGCCGTCGCCATCGTGGGTGAGAGGTGAGGCCGCGCCCATCGCGGCGCACACGCCTCCGGTGCGGCATCCCGACCAGGAGCTGGCCTTCCTGGTGTACTCGTCCGGCACCACTGGCCTCCCCAAGGGCGTCATGCTGTCGCATCGCAACATGGTCGCCAATCTGCTGCAGAACGCCGCGGTGGACAAGAGCCAGATGACCTGGGAACACGATCGCGCCCTGGGCGTGCTGCCCTTCTTCCATATTTACGGCATCACGTACCTCCTCAACTACACGGTGTATTCGGGCGTGCCACTTTATGTCCTCCCGCGCTACCAGTTCGCCCCCTTCTGCGACACCATCCAGCGCCATCGCATCACCTACGCCTATGCTGTGCCCCCCGTCATCCTGGAGCTGGTCTCCAACCCCGGCACCCTCCAGTACGATCTCTCGTCCCTGCGCCTGATCGTCTCCGCCGCCGCCCCGCTGGCCGTCGAGCTGATCCACCGCGCCCGCCACCAGCTGCGTCTCCCCGTGCGCCAGGCCTATGGCATGAGCGAGTGCGCCCCCTGCACCCACCTCCAGGTCCGTCTTCGATCCTCTCCCAACCAACCCGAGTGGAGTTTCACTAATGATGCATCCAGACCTGGCCCGAAGCCATCTCCCACCCCGGTTCCGTGGGCCGCCTCATCCCCAACATGACTGCCAAGTTCGCCCCCATCGAGGGCGAGACCGGCCGCTCCAAGGAGCTCTGGGTCAAGGGCCCCAACGTGTTCCTGGGCTACCTGAACAACCCCCAGGCCAATGCCGAATCCTTCGACGACGGGTACTACAAGACCGGCGATGTCGGCTATGCGGATGACCAGGGCCACTTCTACCTCACCGATCGCCTCAAAGAACTCATCAAGTATAACGGATTTCAGGTCGCCCCCGCCGAGCTGGAAGCCATTGCCCTGGGCCATCCAGCGGTCGCCGACGTGGCGGTCACGGGCGTGCCTAGCGGTCAGGCGGGCACCGAGCTGCCCCAGGCATATGTCGTGCTGGCCAAGGGGCATGCTGCCGACGCGAAGACCGCCGACGCGATTGTCGAGTTTGTCGGGGACAAAGTCATCGGCTATAAGAAGCTCCGGGGCGGCGTGCATTTCGTCCCGAGCATCCCGCGCAATCCGTCCGGCAAAATACTCCGGCGCGAGCTGAAGCGCCTGCAACGGGAGGCCAAGCTGTAGTACTTATAGACGAGTGATCTTATGGTGATTCGGTTGGTGTAAACTAATGGGAAGTAGCGTTTAGGATCCTGGCAGCGGAGGATTGGCTAGGTGACCTGGCGAAAGATCATAGACGTGTATTATTGGTTATTGGTTATACTGGCCCTGTCGAGAGACCTCGTCCGGGGGATCCTAGCAAGTCGACGCTTCGTCGGTCATACCCCCAAGACCGCCATGCCTTCCTCCACGGTGGCCCACCACTGGCTCATCTTCTCCTCCGTGGCCTGTCCCCGCGGAGACACCTCCACAATGGCCCGGACGTGATTGACCGCCTTCTGCATCGCCTCCTGGCGCCCGTTCAGCTTCATCTCATCCAGCACGTGATCCGCTCCCTTGGCCCGACAGATGTCCGCAAACACCTCCTCCAGGTGATTCCGCTCCGCCTTGTCCTCGGGTGCGTACCGGTAATTCCATGCAAACGCCCGCACCGGGTTCCATCGGGGCGCCGGCACCACACTGGAGAACTCCCAGTCGAGCACGGCGGTAATCGGACACTCCGGGTCGGTCGGGTCGCACATGATATTGGCGAAGTGCAGGTCCTTGTGCGCCAGCACGTACGACACCCGGTTCAGCTCCTCCTTGTGTTCCGGGGATTCCAGCGCCGCGATCAACTGCCGTAACCGGGGAATGCGATCGCGGTGGGCCGCTAGCGAGGGATGGACTTCCATAGCGTGAATGTATCGCTCCAAACAGGCAACGTTATATGCCGTGTAGCTGGCGTAGCCATCCGACTTGAATGGGTTCAGCGATTCCAGTGTTTCCTTGTCCTCCCAGTAGGTAGTAATATCCGGCGCCTGCCAATAGGTTTCCTCGATGGGCGGCCCGGATGCGATCTCGCCGTCGCGGATCGTCAATCCGCCCACGTAGCCGTCGGTCCAGGGATGGCTGTGGAGCTCGATCAGGTAGTTGGTCAGTTGTTCCACCATCTTGGTTTTGCTTTCCGTGCTGAGCGTCGGGTATACTTTCTCCACGCTCACCCCGGCAGCCTTCTCGAGAAGTGTGAACTCGTGTCCGATCGGGTTGTCCTCGGTCGCGGAGTAGCGCACCACCGCGGGAACAGGGATGTGGGTGTTTTGGCGCACCCACGTCATCACTCCGACTTCATTGAGGGTCTTGATCGTAGGCAGTTGGCGCCCGGAAACGCGGAGGACGAGGATGACGGATCCATCGGGCTCCCGGCGGGCGGGGATCGAGGCCGCCGTGTCGGGGTTGAAGTGGATGAGGTAGATGGTGTGGAAGGCGGCGGAAACTTGCAGGGGTTCGACGAGGGTCGGGCGGGGGAGGTCCAGGAAGAGGATCAGTTCGGTGATAAGGTCCGCTGGGAGAGCAGGTGCCAGGTAGTTGTTGGGGGCAGTCATGGTTATCGTTGTTGGCGGTGGTGGTGTTGCTGCCTGGTTCATGTGATAGGGGGAAAGGGAGGTCGTTGCTCGCGCTCTGTGCACAGATCAGCTGGGAAGGGGCCTTCCATGTTGTTTTATAGATGCCTCATGAAGCTGTTAGGCTATCATGGATGAGATGACGATTATGACTGATGGTAAGAGGCAGCATGACTCATGGTGAATCATGGCGCGGCGTTGAGGCTAAGATGGAGGCTAAGATGCTGGCCGTCAGCAGCGTCACATCGCGGCCCCAGGCCGACCCCGATCCCGACCCCGACCCCGGCGGAGCTCCTGGCGATAAGCCTATCTTCTCGGCCGCCATGGCTCAATCGTGGATAGAGTCGATAAGTCTCTCATTTGATGATAGAATGACATCCGACACGGATTTCGTACCATGTGGGATCCGATCCCATGGAATCGAGGGGAAGGGGGGGTTGTTGAGTGTTGGAGTGTTGGAGTGTTGGAGTGTTGGAACTCACCCCAGCATCTCAACGCGGTAGCACGTGATGCAATTGTGGTCTCTGCCTGAGGCATGAAGTAATCCTCAGGCATACATTCAACGGTGTCATCAATTCATCGCCCATGGTGCAGTCCATCCGGTGGCACGGTTCGAGTCTGATGGCGAAATAAATAGGAATCGGATGGAGATGCAGGCTCAGATCTCACCCCTACATAATTTGGTTCATCAATTAAATGAGTTGTTCTGTTCCTCAAAAGCACCAAACCCAAGCGGAGCAAAAATATATCGACCATCAACTACAACGGAGGGACCCTTTCTGGGACGATTGATCTCTCGACCTCAGACTTCCATCGCAATATGCCTTCAATGTCAAGATCTCGGTGCTTTGGTTCCTCTACCGGATCATCGTGGCTATCAAACTGGTCGATGATCCACGAATGCATCTGCAGTCGACGAGTCAATTCAATGTCCCCTTGACCATCATCCAGCCAGATGCCATCATCGTAAAATCTATGCCAATTAAACAAACGCGATGTCGCGGCCCATGATTGCCCATCCGCAGTATTCTGTTCGGAGTCAGGGTAAGGTGCCCTGTTCTGTTAGCATCTACTGGCGGGTGTTCATTCCTACGTTAGACTTACTCATTTGCATGCCCCATAGAACAGGACTGATGTATACCGTCAACATGCACAGGTGGAAGGTGGTGCTTCGAACTCGCTGGAACTTGTTCCCCAGAGCCTAGATTCCAGTATATCGTCCAAGAAAGAGGTTTGTGCATGTGCGCATGATGTGCTCTAACCTCGAGGCTGAGGTTCTCAACGGGCGTAACACCAAAGGGAGGCGCTGGTGACCATGGAGTCGGTATCTCTGGTCGGCAGAAATAGGACGTTTGGTACTCATTTGCGCGAGGAATGATGGATTCGGACAAGTCACTGGAACCATACGCAATTTGAAGAAAGGATTGAGTGGTGTTGGTCCAAAAGGCGGCGGCTACATTAATAGGGGGTAGGTTGCAGAAAGCTAACTTGAGGAACGAAGTCACCTGGTCGCTGCAAATCACCGCAGCCCATAAAAGACTCAACTGTGGCTTGACTGTCGTGATTGCATTGAGAAGCAGCTGCTGGTCGATCCCACTCCCAGTTGAGAGGGCTTTTTTCACACCTAGAGATGCAGCCCCCATGAAGTTGCACGGAACAGAAGGATCGAAAAAGGCACTGCATAATATCGAGTCCAGAGCATCTTGTGTGCAGCTGAGAAACATGCATTTATCAATCGATTGGAAGAGTTGGTGCCAAATCATATCCTTGTTCGTTGATGAAGAGCGAATCGGGGTGGCTAAGTTCAGTATAGGAGGGGCCAACTTGGGTGAAGGCGCGTTCCGGGTTGTGAAGAACAAAACCGAAGCAAGGCCAGTAATCAACTCTCCTTCCAGTCCTTCGGACTGACAAAAGTTTAGAAGGATATCGAAGGCTAGGGACGAATTCGAAGGAACGGGTGTCCAGTCACCTCTTCAGATGTCTATTAATAAACACGAACCAAAGATGATCCAGAGATGACATACCGCTTCGTTTTGGTATCCTCGCTTCTCAACATCCATGGCGAGTAAAAGACGCCTTTCTTCCATTTGATCTGGGCTACCCAGCAGCTTTGAGTGACGATATCCCAGAAAGAGTCTTCTATCCGTGTGTTGTGGTCGTGGAAGATCTGGCTCTCCTCTCCCACCAGTTGAAATATTTCCACCCAGCGACAGGAGATGATGTACGACCAGGCCAAAACAATGTTGGTAAAGTAACCCGAGCGAAGAGGGTTCGCGGAGACAGGGATAGCAGCTTGCAGCGGTGTATCAGCCTTGGTCTGATAGGTGACGGGGAATGGGCGTCCAAGGCACTGGTAATAGTCAATGGCTTTTTCCGGTTGATCACAATCAGGGTCTTGTGTCGTTTGAATCCGCAAGGAGGACGTTAGAGTAAGATAAGCCCTTCGTCTACCCGTAATGTCGGTGCCATCCGGTGGGTTGTTGAGAAATGAGGGAACATCCTTGAGGAGGTCCAGACAGTCCTGGACATAGTATCGGTAGGATCCCGAGCCTGGTGGATGCATCGAAGCTGCAGTCCGCCAGTAATCGAATTTGGCCTGGCAGCAAGGGTTGAACTGCGCTGTTGGTGGACAAACTCCGTCACCTGGGGCCCAGGTAAGGTCGTCATCGCTGTCAGATCCATCACTATCATCGTATCGGTATGCGGATTTACTGCCCATGATCCTCCGTTGCTGAGACGAACGAAGACTGATGTCAGGGAGAGAGACGAAGCTGGAGGGAGGGTATGCCGCCTAATCGAGGCCAGGACAGGCGGTGAAGAAACGCGGCATTCCTCACTATAAGGTCTGGGGTCCTACGGTTCTTTGGTGATATCCTCTCTCCAGATCAAGCACTGTGATTGGTGATGTAATTCAAATTGACGCTTCAAATGTCGGTGATGTCATCATGTGATCCCACAACTAACTATGTACAAAAGATCCATGTTTAATCTGGTTTGTCCGCACCAGTGGCGGTATTAGATGTTTTGGGCGCGGGCATGGCGCGATTGCGTTAGCCCCAACGCCGGCCCTAATCCGGGGGTTGGATTAACGGCCAAAGTCAATCCCAAGTTGGCCTCTTCCCAACTCATTCCTTAGGCTTGCGGCGATACTGATACAGGTGCCAGTTCTCCGTCACCCACCACTCGACCACGTGCGCCGCGTCTCGTACCCAGTCCACCGCGTCGGTGCCATATTCCTTGTCCAGGGTCCGGGCTAGATCGACCAGGTTGAATTCCGTGACCGGGTGCAGCTCTTCCGGGTCTTGCTCCACATTCGTGAATCGCCATTCCACATCGTCGACCAGCGGGATCACCAGTCGATAGGCCGGGTGAGCGGCGGAACGCACTGCCAGCCACGAGCCACCCGTGTTCATCACGGTGAACTGCCAGTTCTGCCGCCCATCCTGCTCCGGGATCTGCTCGCGGATCATCGACTGGCCCTCGTAGATGGAGAGCAGGTCGCGCGCCGCGTGGGTGCTGTTGTCCCCCAGCGAGGAGGATTGGATCAACAAGTCCAGGATGGTGGGCACGACTTGTTGTGTAATCACCGGGGTGTTGATCTCGATCTGGGGGAGATGAGGGTGTGCGAACAACATGGGGATGTGAAAACTGCCGATATGGGGGTTGTCATAGGGAGTGACGCCACCGTCGTTGGGGAGCGAAAGACCACTAGCCAGGAGGTTAGCACAAGAGTAGAACATGGAGGTTCAGGGCTATACGTACTGATCACCCGCCATCACCAGCAAGGTCTCGTCGGCTACGCCCTTCTCGGTGAGGATATCGATGATCTGTTGCAACCACTGGTCGATATATCCGATCGTGTTCAGGTATTTGTTGATGTCCTCGTTGGAATTGGTATTCTTGGAGGACACCATGTCGGAATAGGTGTCATTGGGCATTCCCCACGGATGGTGCGTCGTGCCCGTCAGATGCGTCAAGAACAGCCGGTTGTGGTTGCGCTCCGCATCATCAATCGCGTCACTCACGTAATCCCGGAGCACCATGTCGGGGTATCCATAGTAATTCACCTCCTTGGAACGCATGGGGAAGTGGGTTGCATTGGGCTTTTCGAGCGACTCTTTGGTCACCACGTCATAGAATCCCAGTTTGGGAGTGAGCTTGTCCTGGTTGTCGTACGTCTCCGTGACGGACTGCATCCATGTTGAATGCCATGGCCAGGAGCGGAAATCGGCCTGGTCGATCGGCCTGTTGGTGTCCACATCATCCTGGTGGTTAAATGCATCCAGGATGTGCGGCATGCAGGGCTGGTAGATGTGATGGTCATATTCCCGGTTGAAGTCGGCGACTAATGGGGTCACACCGCACACGGTACCGACGAGACTTTTCAGCGTGTAGGTACCAGTGGTGAAGGCGTTGCGTGCACTGATGCCGCCATATGAACGCCGGCCATAATCATGCTCGTTGTCGTGACCGAATCCCGCGTCGAAGCCCGTCAGAAATTCGGCGGTGCGCGTCAGATTGGCGATGCGCTCCTGCACTTCATCCGGGATCGTCTTGTCCTGATATGTTCGCGCAATGCGGTTCCACATGAATGTGTCCTTGCGTAAGGGAAAGACATCACTGCGGGTGCTTTCGAGTTTTAGGAGAATGACGTGTTTGATCTTGACGTTCCCATTGGATAGGGTCTCTTGCAAGGATTCCAACACCGGATTCTGTAGGTTGGACACGTGCAGCGGGTCTTTCTCTGGATCGTAATGCAGCCGGGGCTTGTCGCCTTTCTTCCAGTCTTCAAAGCCGGGGAGTCCATCCTTGGGCAACCAGCGCCATTTTGGCGACTTGTTCAACGTTGAGCGACCCTCCAGCCATCCATAGTCACCCGGCAAGCCACCGGCGCGAACCGGGGAATGGCGATGACCCCCAATAAAGGGGGCCACAGGCAGAGCTTCCGAAAGGAACATGTATGCGGGATCCCAGGGTCGAACAAAGCGGAGCAAGACGAGGGACAAGAACGGAACCCAGACGGCCAGCTTCACGAGCAGCGAATGGCCCCGCCGGACGGGTGGCACTTCGCCGTAGGGTTCCATAAGATGGATGGACGAGCCATCGTCGCTCTTGTCGTCCAGGTAGTCATCCACGGCGATCTGCTCGTAGATCTCGGGGTCGGGCAGAGGTCTGGTTCTCGGGCGGAGCGCTCGAACACAGCTCATACACCGCACCAAACACTTAAAGGGTTGTCCGAGTATCGTGAGGATCCCGCCGACAATTCGGTGTAGCGGAGCGGCCAGGAACCACGCCACGGTGAGAAGCATGCCCTCGACGATAAGGAAGCCGGTCAATCCGGTCAGCAGTGTGCGCATGGCTGCGGCATCGCGGTGGAAGCTTGTGGCCTGTCGCCAGTGAATCTCGGCGCCGGTAACGATATAAAAGGAGGCATTTGCGGCGGTCATTCCGGACATGATGAGACTGTAGATGTCAGCTTTCTATGCGCGACCAACATGTCACGTAAACCCATTGCTTACCTGAAAGGAACAATCACCAGAGCAGACAGAGCTGCAACAGAACGCCAGTGGAATTTATGAGTGAAGAATCGGATGAGGAGGGTGAGAATCACATCCTGGAAGAAAAAGGTGGCGCCCCAGAGGAAGAACTTGGGGGGAGGAAGGGAGTGGATGTGGGCGTAGAGATGGAGCAATTTGGCGCCGAAGAGTGCGATGAAGGACACGGTGAAGAAGTAGCGGCGTGTAAATTCCCAGGTATAGTCGAAGAAGTCGCCTGGGGATGTGCGCAGACGCTGCAAGGCTGGGCCGCAGCGACGGAGGGGATTGAGGAGCTTCATGGTGCAGCAGCAATGTCACAGTATCTCAGCAGCAGACAGACCGCATGGCACCACCGATCAGAGTCTACACCCATCGATGAAAGGTGGGTTGGGTGGGGATGGCTCACACGCCGGGATGTCAACCCGGGATGATGGAAGAAGCCGTCAGAAGGTGAAGGAGGAGGAGGAGGAGGAGGCGGAGGGGGAACTGGGGAAAGGTCAAAGAGGGAAGAAAGAAGAGGAGAAAAAGGATAGGGACTGAAAGACGGACGCCATGATGATGATGGAGGCCTGAGAAGGGGGGGAAGGATTCCTTCAGCACCAGGGAATTACCGAAGAGCCGCAGTCTAGTCTCATTCACAGCCCCGAGACAGCACCATTCGTCGTTAGTTGTGACTAGAGGCAGGCAGTTGGACCCCAACCGTCAGGATCCGTTGGCATTTTTGGAACACCACAGGCGAACTCTAATAATAATGAGGGCTGGTTCGTCGTGGGCCAGACTAGTAAGATTGCCCGGCTCATCCATCCTCATTACTAGTACACTTGGGTTGGACCCTGAGGGCCCTGGACCCTGATGCCCCACCAGTCTGTTGCTCCCCATTGGCCGCCCAGGCGAAGCTGAGTAAAATTAGAACCCGCGGCGCACCCGCGGGACCAATCAGGCGGGGGTGCCAAGCCATCAGAACCCTGGGAGTCAGTCTGAGACAGGGGAAATCTTAACTGAAATTATCGGTCTTGTGTTCCGGGCCCCCAGGGACGCCTTCCAGTCCTCGCCACGCTGCCTCCTCCCCAGGGTCTCTGGTCCCGGGATAGCCCGGACTGTTCTCGTCTACTCCTTTGACTGCAGACATTTGGATCTAAGTCTGAAGGAAGTTAGCAACACGTGGTGAGACTGAAAGACTGAAACCAAAAAAAAAAGGCCGCAGGCGTGACCACATTCCTTTTTCGAGTGCCCCAAGCGGGGGTGGTACCCGCGCTGTCCAATGACCGGGCGAGGACGGCCGGATGCTCCACTCCCCAGGCTTCCAGAGAAATCTCTCATTCATTAATCCCATCGATTTTTATTATTCAATCTATTGTGTCTTTCACCGTTCCACCCCGTGACACCGTACCAACACCAACTCCAGACCCGCCACTTTGACCGCTGTCTCACCCCAGTGCAAGGTTACATCGCCACGAAGATGCTTTCCCTATTGTCTGGTATCCCCGCCCCTTTATCCAGTCAAAGGAGCCCCCGGTTACATCATCGGCCCTGGTCTTCCAGCAAAATTCACCGCAGCAGGCTGCAGCTAACCAGATGTTTCTTCCGAGTGACGCGAGAACAGCCCTCATCCGGAGGGGACTAGATGCATTTTCACCTCCCCACCGTTAGTCGGGATTGTTTTCCTTACCCAAGCCCCTGTCCGGGCCCTTATGCTCATGTTGGAAGAAACTCCGGGTGATCAGGCCTATGACAATGAACGATGTTCTTGGCGCACCGCGGTCCCACCCGATACTTGTCTCTCAAATCTTAATCCCGAATGTCTCTCAGTGCTATTAACGGGTGCAAGTGGATCTGGGTAGAAGCCGTGGGCGTGGCTGCGGGCATGACAGCAATAAACCACGCAGACCAAGAGTGTCTCAATCAACCGATCCGCATGGTTTTGATTCCTGGCAGGGTGCTCGACGTGGATTGTCGATCACAGATGCAGTAGAATAGTCTGGAGTGCGCCAGAGAAAGCTCAGGGTTTTCCCGGAAGCGCCTTAGATGCCTATGATTATGATATGACCTCATGTTGGCCCATTAGCGGTTGCGGGGTATGCGCGGATGCACTGCCGGCAATCCTTCATGATCTTCGCCTAGCGGTGGTCTGACTGTGCGAGGCTGCGAGCACATGTATCAGATCCTGGACATCTCACCGAAGTACAGAGTACCCGGTCCGGGACTTATTCGGATTGCAGGCCGGTCCCTCCCACGTGTCACATGGCGGGTGGAATGTTGCAGGGACACTGCAACTGCCAGGCATCGTCCTGTGGCGCTTGCTTGGCGGGAGGAGCTGGGATTCCTGCAGCCAAGACTGGGATCAGGCTGTGCCGCATTGATCTTCATTCCCACGTCCGTGTCTTTTCCTACTGCGGGCTATTTTTAATCGCAAATGTCTTGGAAACCGTTATGTGTCTCATTCCCCTAGGTTTTAAACAATAGTAAAGGGGTTGGGCCGTCTTGGAGTAGCGCATCTACACGGATATATTTCTCCCGCCAAGAGACCCGCCCGGAAAATAACTGAACCGGTTGATCGCCATTCCTTGAACTGGATTTTCAATCGGACGGCACGATCAATGCACCGTGGACGATGCCATGCGTTATGCGAGATACGGTAGGGCTGACATTATAGTTGACGATGAATGGATTATTAGAGCTCAATCCCATGAACCAGACAGGGCAAGCTCACCAGAACCCATTGCGTGGTTACCTACATTATTGGACCAGGAAAGTGTACTCCCCTATGCAGCTGTCTTCTGAGATATATGTCATCTCAGATGAAGTCTCTGTCTTTTTTTTTTTAATGAGGGAAGGAACTGGGCCTCCAACGAGCGGTCCGAGCCCTCCCAGACTATTATCTTGTCGTCGTCCGTGTGCTGGACGAACAAACACCACAGGCCAACCTCCAGCAGGCATACCCCTAGCGAATAAATATCGTGTTGCATCTTAACACTTCATCCGCACGAAGCCACTGCCGTGAGGGGTGGCGATAGAGATTCTGATCCCAGTGTAGGTTGCCATACTTGCCTGTTGGGGCCTCAGTCGGTCGGATCCACTCGAACTGGGCTAGGAAAGAGGGTCTAATTATTTGTCGTTGTCAGTGGCCTTGTGATCCCCACCACTACTACCAGAAAGGACGATGATGGTCTCCGGGTGAATGTTCTCGTGTACGAAGCCGGCGGTATGAATGAAGAGACCACGGAGGGTGGTCGGGGGTGTGAGGAGACCGTCCGGGATGCTGGTGACGATATTGAATTCCAAGACACTGTGGTCTTACTCTTGGCCATAGACTTCCCGCACACCCTGACAGGGTAGGGGTCCGGAGGTGTCGGGGTCGACACTGGTAAGTAGCAGGCCAGATCCTGGAGATAGAGCTTGACCCGGGTCACGCGGTCGAGCAGGGCGGAAGCACCAGTGTTGGAGTACGAGGCGAGGAAAGTTTTGGACCGAGGGATGCGGGAAGTGGCATGCGCAGGCGTGATGAGGCAAGGGTCCAGGAAGATGGACCTCACATCGCCATTCTCAGCAGAAGAATAGGCCGGTTCTTTGATGGAGGCCAGCGTGCGTGTCAATCCCTCGTTGATAAGCTCTGTTGTGGGAGGGCTTCCTGCAGTTGCCGATCGACCTCCTGGTTCGCTATGCGAGTTATCAGGTACCACAACGGGTCAAATTGGGTCTGCCAGTCCTCTAGACCAACCCTGGGCCCAATGCGAGACAAAAGTAATGAGTACCAGTGACTATAGTGACTGCAATTCGATGGCGCCACACAGAAAGAAGTTTTTTTTTTTTTTTTTTTTTTTTTTTGGAATAGAGATGATAGAGCAGCCAGTATCGAAAGGGTGACACGGCGTCTTGATAAACGATTGAGTACCACCATAATACCACTCATTCCCTGGAGCAATGAGACAGTGGCAAATAGCCTGGCGGGTGCACAGGGACCTACCTAGACTCCAGGGCTCCATGATTTGATCAGCCTAAGAGAGAGAGAGAATCAAGAGAGCAGTTGTTGGTGATAGCTCGGATAAAGTCATGGTGATGGTTCCGTGTATGGCGGGCCTTGTAACGCGAGGCACAGCAAGTAATCCCTTCAGTCGGGTCCAAACGATCCTCGGTTGCAAAGGCTTTTGGTCCATCTGTGTCCGCATATGAATGCGCTGACAGGCAGATTAGGATTGCACTTGTTCTCAAATTCCTTTCCGAATTACCGAGGCGAGCCACGTATGTTTTGACAGGAATCAACGGTTGTGACGTCCATCCACTGAAAACATCGGCCGTGCCATGTCACATAACTACGAAGCCATGGTTTTGACATACCGTAGGAATGCGGAAGGGAAGTAAAACAACATCGCACGATATAGGCACGAACTACCATACTATGGCCCTCTTTTTCCACCAACAACCGCGGTTCTTGCATCTGGCGTCAGCATCGATGCTATCAAGGTCCACCGTACCTGAGGCTAACAAGGCACCTTTTCCAATTAAATCTCGCGCATGATCCAGGTGATAGCGTGTTACAAACTCGTCCGCATCATCCTGGATCTGCCGCTCGTTGAGGCTAGGGCCCTTGAAACTGGGTGTTGGCAAGGGTCGCCTCAGAATAAAGGCACGTCGATACAGCTCACCTGAAGACATGATTGTTCCCGCTCGTGTCTCGGCACAGTCCGATTGCTTCACCCTCTGCGCTGGGGCTAGCAATGGAGACCTCGCCCGCCATTGTCAAGTCCGGTGTGGTAGGGACAACTGAAGAGAGGGAGGCGCGACGTGGCTCAGTCACTGCATTTCATGAGATTGCGGATGAAGGTATTCAAGATGACTCGGTAAGAAACGAATCCAGTCACAAGTGTCATGTCCACTTCCAGGCGGAGGCATGGATGAGCCTGAGTCGTCATCGTCGACGCTAAACCACCATTCTTTATCAACGGATCCTACCCGGTACGGCATCCGCGCGCGACACCGATCTTCCGATACCAGGATAAAGCCATTTGATGGTGGCCTCTCCACTTGCCCACGCGTGCAAGGGACGAAGCCATGCTTCTCCCCTGAAATGACGGACTCAATTTTCACCGTCTGCAGTGCAACGGCTGCTAAAAGCTTCGAGTCCCAGGGCCCTTCGCGGTAGGGCCCGTGGCGGAGGGCTTCAATTGCGCTTAAGCGGGTATCCATGTCACGGCATCTCTGCGCGACAATAAACAAGGGAGGAATCACACCGATGTCCATACTAAGATCCGGGAAGTCAGAGCTCTTTTTCAAGATGCTTGCGGCAAAGGACACGAGCTCCTTGCAGGCTGATATATATCGGTTCGCTCTGGGGTCATTAACCGGCAGGTAGCATGTTCCAAGTGTCAATTTCAGACCTTGTTGCTTCAACTGCAGTAGGTCTAGTGCTATCCGCTCTCTTGCATCAATCGGGGGGAACTTCCGCCGACGAAGTCTTTGAACCCCCACTGCACATTGATCTAGCTGCGATAGGATGTGCCTCTCTCTGGCAGACTGATCTGCAGCCGAAGGTGAAGCAGTTGAACAGAACCTCGCGAAGTGCACAATCTCCTTGGTCAACATGTCTAACGCCCAACGAGCGCCATGAATGTTTTGGATTGGCATCTCAGGTGTGCCCGGCGTCAGGTAGCCTGACGCATCGCCCCTATTCCGTGGTGGAACTGGCCCCCCAAAGTATGATGCCTGAATTTCGAGGTGCACAAAGGTCGTTAGCAGGGCGTTGTCAACCGGCGGTGACATGCGCCTTGTCGAACTCGTCTCCCATTCCCGTAGAACCTGTAAGCCACCGTGAAGGTGTTTCCAGGCATTCTCATAGTGCCCCAGGACCAACTCCAAGGTAACAAACAGCAGACAGCACATCACGGTGAGCTCGAAGACTTCAGGATCCTGAGATGTGCCGCGGCGTTGAAGATGCATAAAGGATCTTCCCAGTTGTTCCAATGCGAACTGATGCCAAATGCTGTTTTTGAGTGCCGTGATCGGTCGTGGCACGGCTTTTGCGCCCGTATCATGGTGGGCTGCCCCCAGAGCGACTGCGGCATGGTATAGCGCCGGTTCCATGTAGCAGGCCTGCAGGGCGAGCCTATCCCATAGATCCGAGCCGAAAAGCCCTGCCAGTGAGGGGGCTGTGTGGTTCTGGAAGTAGATAAAACACATGCGTTCGTCCGACGTCATGGCCGAGTGGAATCCCGGGGGATCGGGGACGCGAGAAATTGCGCCACGAGGTAAGATCGACTTGCGCCCGATGGGAAGACTGCACCGATTGTAACCATCACAAGTGCGTCCGGTGGAGGTGCAGTTCCGACAAGCACCTGGATATTCGTCACATTTGACGTGGCGACGCCTGCGGAAATTCCCTGTTCAGTGCCTGCGGGGGTTATGGCCAGGACCTGACCTACCGACATGTGCGACATCCGGTGGCGGATCTTTTTCTGGTATATATCCTCATCTGGGATGCCTGGGTATTTTGCATATCATGCAGGGTCCGATTGACAGATAGGATGCAGGATGCAGGATGGAGGATGGAGGATGGAGGAGGGAAGAGGAGAGCGAGCAGGGGCGCCCGGGCGGGAGGCACGAGCCGCACGACGCGTCCCCGCATCTGGCCTCTGGTCGGAAAAACCTTTTTTGGCGGCGTTCTGTGGCAGTGGCCTTTGCTTTTCTTTGCTTTTGCTTCTCGGGGAGTTTTGTTTCGATTCTGGCGTTCTGTGATGTCCCATTTCCTGCTGTCTCATTGATCGATTCCCCCCTCATCTTCCGATTGCAGAGTACCTTGGTTGCTATGATGCCGGCAGATGCGGACCGTGGATGCGCACGGACGGCCCTGTTCCTGTCCCCACCCCTCTTTACCAGTAGTCATTATATCTCACCATGTTCTGCATTTTAGAGCATCCGTCTTCTTGACTAGACGGACCACAATGGAATATTCGCTGATAGAGATACAGAACTGGCTCGGATGAATATCCTCCACACCCACGGCCCATCCATCCTTTCTTTCCCACGACGTTTGCAACCACGCCCTGATCGAGATGGTTTAATTGCCCAGTCCTCCGCAGAGACACTTGTCAAGTGTGGGTTTGGATACCTACAACACCGTGGCCGCCGGCTATCTGAATCCAATTGACTCGGTCGGGGAGGCCGGGATTCTGGTCGCTTTTGGAGGATATACGCATTCTGTTGGAGAGGGAATTGGAACGCTAGCAGCCCGTCAGACCGAGACTTCCACCCAGGTACGCAGGACAGCTAGGGCTCATCTCTGCATCATCTCGTCGTCCGTTTGTTCTCAGGTTTCACTGTCTGATGCTAATGATGAATCCAGAACTCGATGCAATCGATTTTAGTATACGATACTGCTAACGAGCAATGGTACACCCAAGAAAGCTCGGGAGACGTTCCATCATGGCGCATGTCCGGATGTAGTGTTATTGTTGCGGCTCCAGATAACAGCTCCTACTGCATGTAAGTTACTTCAAGTGGACCATTGTCATGCTCCAGCTAACCGACCCGTCTCTCGCATCGAAGCTATGTATACGGTGGCATGGAAACACTAGCCTCCAATTCAGACGGCGACGTCTATGTGCTCTCTCTCCCGTCCTTCCAGTGGATCCGGGTCGCCGAGGGGGACAATGTCCATATCAAGCACAAATGCCAGATCGCCGGCAAGCGCACCATGCTGGTGGTCGGTGGCACCAAGCCTACCGATGACTCTGAATCGGACCCGAGCGTTGCCAATTGTGATTCGGGCGCTTTTGCCAACGGGCTGGGGATTTTCAACTTGAGCAGTCACACCTGGCTTACGGACTACGACGCCACGGACGGTGGGGAATATCCACTCAGCTCAGCCATCACCGATATTATTGGGGGAACGTAACTTAGAATTTGAATCCTACTCATGGTTTGAAAGCTCGTTTTGACAACACATGGAACAGTTCCACGGGCGGTGCGAATGTGACGGAGCCAAAATCCGGCTTTGCAAACGCAACGCTCGCTTCCTTGTTCCAGAGAGCAAGCGCGTCTAATGTTACAAGTACCCCCAGTGCCACCCCTAGCAGCCAATCAGAGTCGTCCAATAATTCTTTATCGGGAGGTGCCATAGCGGGCATTGTTGTCGGCGCAGTCGCCGCTGTGGTGATCGTGGTTGGTGCCGTCCTGTACCTCCGCAGACGGCGCCACCAACGGCAAATTCATCTGGATGGCCCTGCAACCCAGCAGACTCAAAGCGAAAGCTACAATGATCACAGTAAAGGATATGCAGAGCCAAGGCGACTTTATGAACTGCCAATCGGGACAAGCCATGAACCTAGTCCTGCTGAGGTACCAGCATCACCCGTGTGGCAACGAATGGGAGACCAATCCAGGGGTGCGAGTGAGTTGGAGGGATCGATCGGACCACATCAAAAGCCATGATAGCCTACCGCGAGCATGACCCATCTATGGTTTGTAGTGTGGAGTGAAGAGGCTTTTGGTTGGCACGGTTACAGTGAAGCCCGGCTTCAATTTGGGTTCCAACGGCTGTGTCTTACTGTGCATGTTATTCGATATGTTCTGGCAGTTTATTTGCTCGTATTGTCAATCAAAGTGTTCTGGACAGTCTGTCTCACATTATACTAAGCAAGCCATGAGATGTTGGACATCTCTACCTTCTGTGCCAGTAGCCAGGCGGGATTAATCTCTTTTGGTCTACTTGGTCGTAGTTCTGACATGATATGATATCGTGTCATGTCTCCGCTGAAAGCAGAAGCCCTCGTACATGGGCCGAGGTGCGGATTTTGAGAGGCAGGTTATGATGCCTGGATCTAGGCACGGTGAGATGCAGACCTCGAGGGTTGTATGTCGGTAGTCAGATTAAATTTCGGGTCCAACCTAATATGATGCCTCGTTTGATAGTAAATATTCCTAGATAGACCACGTGCGAGTGAACCAATGGGCAACCGGAACTAGGCCCAAAAAAGACTCGCTGGCCAGTCACGTGCCGGTCGCCATCTACACTGTTGTACGTGACTCTCGCTCTCTTCTTTTCCCCTGGTTGATCGCACATCCCTTCTCTCTCTTATCATTCAACCGTTTGGGTCGATGGATCGAGTCAACTCGGTGCGATCGACCTACCACCTCCACCCCGTGCTGCGCAGATACCACCCTCCGGCCGCGAGGACCAGTCCCAGCACCAAAGTCGCCGTGCTCACGGGCATCTCCTCCTGGACTCGACCGATATAAGCCGTCCTCTTCTTCTCCACAACCCCCGCTCCGCTGCCCTGGATGAGGTAGTCCGTCCACTGCAGCCGGGACATCGCCTTCTGATACTCCACCGCCGTCCCCGGCCAATTGTTCGTGATCCGACCGTCCTCGGTCTTATACCAGCTTTGGCAGATGGGATCTGCGAAGCTGGTCTTAGCCAGTCGGTCTTGCATGCGGTCGTTATATTCTCGCACCACCTCCGGTCGGGGCTGTAGTGCCAAGGACTGGCCCTTCTGCTTGGCTTCGACAACTGCCCCGACCAATGTGCTCAGATACTTCGACTGCGCTTCGATCATCAAGATGATGGAGTTGTGGCCTATTCTGTCAGTGAACATTTCCCAGAAATACCATCACATTGTCAGACTGACCCAGGTTGGTGTTAGGCCCGTACAGCATCCCGAAATTCGGCAAATCCTCTGCGACCACGCCACGGTACGCTGTGGCTCCCCCCTTCCAGATATCCTCGAGGGGTCGACCGCGGGCCCCATAAATCCGGATGGGGTGCAGGAACTCCAACGCGCGAAACCCGCTCGCCAGAACGATTAGGTCGTAATTCTGGTCCCCGCCATCCTCCGTTTGGATGCCCGTAGCCGTTATGCACTGGATTGACCGGGTCTCGAGGTCTACATGGCTCTGGTTCAAGGTGCGATAGTAGTCATCGCAGAAGAGAACGCGCTTGCATCCGAAGGAGTACTTGGGTGTCAGGGCCTCCCACAGCTCGGGCTTATCCGGGAGGTGGGATCTCATCCTCTTCAGCGTCCACTTCTTGGCTCGGTGCGCGTGACCCGATTCGGAATTCGTGACGGGACTGTACGAAAATTCCCTGATTTGCATAATCATGGCTCGCTTACACCAGCGTATGAGAGGCACATAAGTTAGGAGAAATTGCTGCAGGGCAGACACCGGTTTGTTCCCTCGTTGGTAGATCCAGTTCGGGGTACGCTGGTAGACGGTGACGTGAGATGCGGTTTTGGCCAGTTCGGGGACGACCTGGACCGCGGTGGCGCCTGTCATGCCCATCAGTCTCGGAAATTATATGCCGGGCATGGAGGCATACCGTTGCCGATGACAGCCACTCGCTTATCTGCAAAGTCATAGCTCCAGTCCCATCTGGCCGAGTGCATCATCTTGCCGGTGAAGTCATGGAGGCCCGAGATCCCGGGATAACTAGGGATATTGAGCTGGCCGACGGCCGACACGAGGAAGTCAGTGGTGATCTCGTATGCTTCTTGAAATTCACTGTCTTTGGCGCCAGTCAGGGCCACCTGCACCTTCCATTGCAGCTGACTATCGTCCCAGCGGGCTTCCTGCACAGCCGAGTTGAACCGGATGTACTGGTAGAGGCCGTGTTTCTGGGCGATATCCGTAAGATATGCCTGCGCAACCGTCAGCACATAAGACTCCCAGCGGGAAGGACCACATACCAGTAATTCCTCCTGACGGGGGAACTCCTCCGTCCAGGTGGAGCGTTGCTCAAATGAAAAGCTGTACAGCGAGCTGCGGACTACATGATGGTCAGCCGCACCGATCCGCTGTCTGGGTGAGTCGTTTCTGACCGTCGCATGCGGCACCGGGGTATTGATTGTCGGCCCAGGTTCCTCCCACCCTGCTTCCTTTTTCGAGGATGATGATGTTGCGGGTGGACGTGCGGTGGAGAAGGTCGATGGCCATGCAAATACCTGATGGTGATCAGCCTATGAACTCCATGGCCATCGGGTCTTGTACCTGATATGCCGGCGCCGATGATCACAACAGTGGAGTGGGTGAACCCCTTGTTCCCTCCATGCTGCGAAACTTTGGACGACATGGTGGATGCGGATGGATCGCTGAATCTCTCAGATGATGAAAGTATGAAAAGATCGCTGCTGGTGCTGGCACAGGAATCCCTTTCGTGTCCACCTTGTACCCCGCTCGCATCGGGCCTCGGGCCAGTCCTTGCTGCACGATCGAGACTACTAGTGAACTGAACACTCTACGGCCGTGCGGGCAGGAAGTAGTTTCCAGACTATATATGCCGTATGGCCGCCATCATTGGTTGCCTAGCAGCCCCCTGCGTCCCGGAGCGGGACGGACCAGTGGTTGGCCAGTGATCGGCATTCCTGGCTCGGAGCAACCGGCCGTTCCCGAGTACCAGTCCTTTTGTGGTTCACCGTATGATCCGAGATATAGATTAATGTTGGATGCAAAGGAGCTAGTTAAGTAGTCGGCGCGCTCGATGGATCCCTCTCGCTACCCAGTACACAGTATCTACCTGTTGCACGCGGTCAACACTATGCCGAGGCCCGACCGGCAGGTTCCCTACGGCACACCCAACCAGAGATCACGGTCGCGATCCAGCAACACGTTGCTATTCTTGGTAACTATGCTCGGTGACATTCCCACAAGACTGCTCATTACCACCGTTGGCTGAGCAATGCCCTCACCACTGGGGCTCATAGGCATCAATGGCCCCATCGAAAGCATCATCGACGTCCACGGTCCCCTGGCGGATGGTTTCCCGGTCCGTGTCGGTTGCCTTGCTCTGCAGCGCCACCGAAAGGCTATCGGTCCGGCTCTTGAGATTCAGCAGGTTGGTTCGGACCGTCGCGCCCACGCCGGCAGAGACGAAGAGAGTTTTCTATTACACGACATCAGTCCATTGCTCGCACACGAACCACAAGGAATCGGGGGAGGTTCAAAAGCCCACCTTGCTGACGAGTGCGGTGATCGAACTCCGGATGACCGGCTCCAACGCGACCAGAGCTTCGGTCACGCTGTTGCTTTCAACACTGGTGAACACCGCCGTGTTATTGGTGTCGGTCGTGGCCTGCTCGAGCGTCCTTTCGACGGCATTCTCCTGGGTTTGGATTTCCAGCGCAGCGGGCAATCCACCGCTGTAGCTGTAGACGGCGGCGCTGAGGGTGCCTAGGTTGGTGTTGAGGGACGAAAGGTCATCCAGGACCGCGCGAATGTCTCGCTTGATGACATGGGAGGTGGCAAAGGTGAGGAGGGCGAGAAGAGCGGTGCTGGTGGTTGCGAAGCGCATGGTGGTGGCCGTGGACTGCTGTGTGGTGTTTTCCTTGCACTGTGTCTCTGTTGCTGCCATCTCGCGGGGTGAGAAGGTTTATATAACCGGGTCTGCCATCCAAAACACATCAACCCGGGCCACTCGGTATCGCGCGCCTGTATGACGGGGTGGAATTCATCCGTGAATTAACTCCGTGAGAGTGATGGTCTCATTGCCTGCCAACTTACATGAATCATCGGTCATGGCGAGACCATCCGCCAGGAGCTGGAATGATGATCCAGTTCCACCATCGTGGATTGGACTCTGAAGCACCCGAGCTGTGCGATCCTCATTGTTACCGACCCCTGCCGAAAGGATGTACAGACGTAACCGTCAACGTCCTGGCCGGGTATCCTCGGTTTCACGTCGGGTACAGTTCTCGTGGAGGGCGCACCAGGTACGGGAAATATTTTCACTCCCGGTGTTTGCGTCGCGTCATGATGTGTTGATGCTAGGCGCTCTAGCTGTACTGGCTCGACGGGGAATAACCAACGTTGGGCGCAGTGCCGAGGGGACACAAATGCCCGGAGAGATGGCCGAAGACGGGGAACAATGTATCCTGTCGATCGATCGCCTTTTCCAAAGTCTCCTCCGGTCTGGACCAGGGGATGCCGCCAAATCAGCAGAGACGGCACCCAGCGAAACGATGATATCGGAATGGGGAACGTGTCTCCAAGGAACCCGGTGATCCTGTCAACGCCCCTGGGGTTGGTCTGAAGCGAATTCACTCGAAGTGCCCCGCATAAGCACCCCCCTCAAGACAGACGATGGCGGCATCAAAAACAGCGCGGGCGCGGGTGCCTTTCACGGAGCACACGTCTCTGCTGGAGTGACCGCGAGTAGGAGATGCACCACATTGTGAGGGGGCAAGAGGGGACAAGGCCACCACGACGATGAGCGACCGAGACGACCAGACACCGGCGGTGGGGTCAGCATCTTGAGGCCCCCAAGCTATGAGAGAGGTGGGAACCATCCCCGAGTCAGCACAAGACGGGAAGCAGGATGAGACTCTCGAAGGGCTGCACAATCAAGCCACCTAGGCAGTGTGGCCAGTTAGGGACGACGACGACGTTGTCGCCCACCAACTCCGGTTGGTTCCAGGACGCAGGTGGATGGCGACTGACATCCCAGCCGTGACCGAGGGCGACCTGGCGAATCCGTGGACCGGTCAACCGGACGCTAATTGGGCGACGAAGGGGTTGAGAGCGCCGCCAATGGGCTAAGTATGCACGAGCAGGTGCTAACGTCGGGCTAGATGCGGGATGACAAGGTCCAGCTGAGCATGGCTGACCACGAAGCTCTCGTCAATGAGCGAATGGCGCAAATCCTGGGCGTGTTGCATGATGCATAGTGGAGGCCATCCGACTGTGCCATGGTTGAGTACGGGGACAGAATGCCGACCAGGTCGGCGTGGAGACCCACGGTGAGCCGACCGTAGTGGGTGCGATATGTCGGCCGGAATAATTCACCGGGTCTCATAAATGTGTTCTCCGCGGGGAGTGGAGGACTAGCGCGGCTTGGGGGAGGAGAAATGAGGGCCCAACTCCATTCGAGTCTCCAACACGCGACCCTCAACCCGGGGCGGGTTGGGGTTGACGGGATTTAGCCTAAATGGGGTGCTGAGGGCTGGAACTGAGGGACACGCATTGTTGAGATTCAGCTAAGTTCCTTCGAGATGCTACATTTTCGGGTCGGTCGCGATATTTACATTTTCCAACCGGGTCGGAGATTAAGGTCTAGGTCGGAGCGACAGCCAAAAGTCAAAAGTAAGCCAATGCCGCACGTGGCGGGCGATGGCGCTGGTCCGACTGAATCAGCTCACCGGAGTCTCAAGGGAGAGCGTCATGACGGCAAAGCGAACAGCCGGGTCGGCAATCTTGCCTGATGATGAGTGAGTCAGAGGAATGAGGACACTCCACGGGGAGCGCGACGATCGCCTGGAGTGCAGCGCCGCTAGCCGCGATCCAGTCATCTCCGGACTGGCCGCCTTTATCGGCCCAGTTTCTGGAACCCTCACCCGGCAAACACGGCGCCCTAAAGCTTGACCGAGGCTTGGTCTGGCGCCCAAAGCTTGCCTTCCACCCGACACCGGACCGTCTGGGTCAGCTCGGCCTTTCCCCGAGAGATGGAGGGGCATGGAGAAACCTGGAGTCGAAGCTTATGGCCGGCCCGTCTCATTGGCAGACCATCTGCACCCTCACCGGCGGTGGAGTTGGACATGGCAATTGGAAACGTCACGAGGCATGTCGCGCTTTTTCCCCTGCCGGTCCCCCAGGTCTTTTTAACTGGGTTCTTCCCCGTTGAACCGGTCGGTCTGTGTGCTGGTGTCTTCGTCTTGATCCCATCTTCCTGGTTCTGTCTTTTGCCGCGACCATGACCGAGGAAACTCACATTAGCGACCTGCTGGCCACGGCCGATCAGAAGCATGAGAAGATCTCTGATTCCCACCGCGAGACTCTGCCGTTGGTGGTCTCCGAGGAAGAGGCTTTGGCTCGCGCCAGGAACCAACCTGATGAGGCCCTGCCGTTACGCATCACCTTTGGTCCGAATGATCGGGACAACCCTCGCTACTGGGGGTTCTGGCGCAAATGGTACATTACCTTGTTCGTCAGCATGCTGAACGTTGTGACGTAAGTTTTAACTCCACCTGTGTATCGGCCATGCTAACCTACCGCCAGCACTTGGTCCTGCGGTTCCTTTTCCTCCGGTGCTACCGGCATCGCCGAGCATTTCCACGTGTCCACTGAAGTCACCACCCTGTGCCTGTCCATGTACGTGCTAGGATACGCCATCGGACCCGTATTGCTGGCACCACTGTCCGAGTACTTTGGCCGTCAACCCGTCTACATTGTCTCCTGGTTCATCATGTCCCTCTTCCAGATGCCTCTGGCATTGGCCCCTAACATCGGCACCATCATCGTTTGCCGCTTCATCGCCGGCTTCGCGGGCGGCGCGCCCTTGACCAACACTGGTGGAACAATTAGCGATCTGTGGGAGCGTAACAGCAGTGGTGGACCCATGGCGTTCTACGGCCTGAGCAGCACGTTCGGCCCGCCCATGGCGCTGGTCATCAGCGGCTATATCGGTCTGAACCTCAACTGGCACTGGATCTTCTGGATCATGATGGCCATCACCGGTGGCGTGTGGATCGCCCTGGTCCTCACCATTCCGGAAACCCGCCACAGCATCATCCTGCAACGCAAGGCCGCGCGCATCCGCAAGCAGATGGAGCGCGAAGGCTTGCGCTCGGCCGAAACGACCACCGACCTCCACGCCGATGACCGCAAGGGCCTACACCAGCTGTTCGGCATCACCATGACCCGACCCTTCCGCTTCCTGTTCACAGAACCCATCACCACCTTCTCCGCCATCTACAACGGCTTCCTCTACGGCCTCGTCTACCTCTTCAACGAAGCCTTCCCGCTCGTCTTCGGCTCCCCCAACGGCCACGGCTTCAACGTCGGCCAACAAGGTCTCTGCTTCCTGGGCATGGCCATCGGCCCAATCATCGCATTTGCCCTATCCCCCCTCCAGGAGCGGTACTACCTGCGTCGCGTGGCCGAAAACGGCGGTCGCAGCGTCCCGGAGGCGCGCATGTGGATGGCGCGGGTGGGGTCCCTGCTGATCCCGATCAGTCTGTTCTGGTTCGGCTGGACCAGCTACCGCTCCGTGCACTGGATCGTGCCCATCATCGCGTCCTCCTTCTTCGGCGCAGGTCTATACATTGTCATCCTGAGTATCCTCAACTACGTGGTCGACAGCTACCAGACGTACTCTGCATCTGCCCTGGCGGGAGTGATTCTCGTACGGAATATCGTGGGCGCCGGGTTTCCCCTGTTCGCCACACAGATGTACGAGAAATTGGACTACGAGTGGGCGTCCAGTCTGCTGGGGTTCATTGCCATTCTGCTCGTGCCCATTCCGTTCATCTTCTTTTATAAGGGCCGGGCGATCCGATTGAGGAGTCCGTGGGCAAGGGAACACTTTGATTCGAATGAGGATACTCCGCATTGATTGAAAAGGAGAATTGTATATAGCATGACTTATGATATTAGCAACGGAGCTTTCTAGATTCATCCGTCCCCTCACCACCACCACCATCCACCATGTAATATATATCATAACAACCCCCAACTAGACCAAAAGAGATACCTCTTTGTCAGAGGATGACTGGCACAGTAGTAGGTGGATTCCAACAGGATACACCCCACAGACCCAACCCCAAACCCAGACCCAGACTTGGACCGTGGATAAATAGATAAATGACAAATTACCAAGGAACCCCCCCCCCCCTCTTCACAATCCTCCCCACATCCCCATCCCTCTCCCCCTCCACCACATCCCTAACAAACTCCCCCCCAATACTCGCATGCCCGCCCCCCATCTCCTTAACCCACTCCGGCCTGCCCCCCAAATTCGTAGCCAAGAACCCCGGCATCACACCCCACACCTTCACCCCGTCCGCCTTCAACTTGTGATTCCAATCCAGCATGAGCATGTTCAGGGCTGTTTTGCTACATCGGTACCCGATGGTTTCGAAGTCGATTGCCTTGGGCCAGCCGGCTGGTTGCGGCGGTGTCGGGAAGTAGGATTCGCTGGCCTGTGTGATGTGCGAGAGTCCGGAGATGAAGATGAGTCGGGGAGAGGGGGAGGTGAGGAGCAGGGGCATGAATGTGCTTGTGAGGACGTGTGGGCCTGCCACGTTGGTGTTGTAGGCGCAGGTGAAGGAGCTGCGGAGGGTGCATTCGTTGGAGAGGTGGGCGAGGTCGAATGTTGCTCCTGTTATTCCATGACGTCCTTTAGGGTTGGGTCATAGGGCGAAATATGAAGGGGGGGGTATAGATAGATAGATAGGGAGGGACAAACCTGCGTTATTGACCAGGACATCTAGTCGTCCTGGACTAGAGGAGACGCGCTCGTAGGCTTTTGTGATGGAGTCGTCGCTGGTGAGGTCGATTTCGATGGTTTCGACGGTGTTGGTGGTTTCCGGACATTCTTCTTGTAGGGATGAGATTGCTGCGGAGCCCTTTTCGGGGCTGCGACTGCCGAGGAGGATGTGGTAGGGGTTGGGGCTTTTGAGGAACGCTTTGACGGCTTCGTAGCCGATCCCGCTGTTGGCGCCGGTGATGAGGACGACTTGGCTTAGGGAGGACATTGTGGCTGTAGGATGGGTGTGCTGTGGTGAGGGATAATGAGGGGTGGTGTTTGGTGCATTGTGGTGGCATTATATATGGTTTTTGTTGCTTTGCTGGGTGATGGGATGGATGGCGATATGCGAGGTGCTAAAGCCGCATAGGCCGAGTAGGATCCTATCTCCGTCTGCCGGGTGGCGGGGCCTAGCTCCCGCTACAGAATCGGGGTTAGGATGTTGATCGGCTGGGTATTTCCGATGTAAGGCCAGCCATGGTGTGACCTCGTGATAGTGATATCACTGGGCCACACTTTCTGAGATATGTCCATGGAGTATTCAGTTCTTTGTTCTGGGGATGAGGTCATTCCCCGGCCGTGCGCGCTGGATGCCGGATTCGGCTAGCGGGATGACTAAATGTCTTGTCATAGACACTAGTCTGTTTTGGGAGTGCACTGGCCAGTCCATCGAAGGCTTCATTCCTAGTGCAGGGAGATATTCATTCCGTTAACTTGGCAGTCTGTCTAAGCTTATAACTAGCACAATGAGGTGGGTGGTATGTCGATGATGTCCTCCATGTAGTTGCAGAGAACGGGATGTACATCTCCGTGGTAGCATAATATAAGTTAATCTCTTGAGCTCATGAGGGGATGGCAACTATTTTATTGAGTTGTGGCATTTCAACACTGAAACGCAGTTAATGCGATCTAGACGTGTCCAGCGAATATGCCACTGCGTTGGAATCTCTTACCCGCGCGGGTCACTCCTCGGCTGTCGACCGTAATATGAACCGACAAAGTGTACGAGGCCATCGCAGAGGACTTCTTCTTTACTGATCACATAGCAGATCACAGAACAAAGCTCATGCTTCAGCTGGAAATGGCCACATCTTCCTCGCTTCCTCCGGAGACTTTTCGTCCGCCATCCGCGCGATAAACATGGTCAGCAACTCACTATTCTGTCTACGCTTCTCGGCAATATCCAGTTGGGGTGCCACCCATCCCTCCGCATCGGTGTCTAAGCATTCCTGGGCAAGACGCTGAACCTCATGCCAAGCTTGGTATTCGTTGAACTGAGCTTCGTGCGTGGAGATATCCTCCGCTGTGAAAGAAAACGGACAGGACCCTGTAAACCCTAGGCTCGACCAATTCTGGAAGATTTCGATGAGACAAGCTCGGAGTGGGATAATCCCAACCTCAGAAACCTCGCCACAGCGAGTAAAGAGTTCTCGGAACACCCGCGGGACATGCATTGCATTGTGTGCAGGCCGGTCTTCAAGGTAAGTGGAGACTTCGTATGCTTTGGCCACCTTTGCCTGAGACCACTCTCGTCGCGCAAGCATCTTGCTCTCTTCGTCCATGTCATCGAACCCGTCTGGGAGCTTCGGGTGTACAAGCCCTGCCGTATAATCCTGTGGAGGCTTCAGGAATTCAGGCCACCGTGCCTGAAGGAATGCGGGCATTACTGATACAGACTGGAAATCAATTATAGATACTATCCGGGTACTGTCATCGGGCGCCACATATATATTCCCCATGTGAAGATCGGTGTGCCACAGTGTGGGCTGACCAGTCTGGCTTAGTGTTGGGTGGGAGTCCAGCATGGGCATGAGGCTTATGGTGGATTGTAGAAGTTGGGTCTGTTCGTCGACACTCCCCTGATAAAACATGGCCGGTCTATTCGAGTGACTGGTTGGGATCCGAGATAGCTCGCGTTTTGCTATGGATATACCCAACTGTGATGTTGTGGCCCCTGGGAATTTGTCAGCTTCAGCGATAAGTGAAGCCCGGGGTACTCACAAGGGCCTTGGTTACCGCCTATGCTCGGTTGGGTAGAGTCCGCAGCTGGCTCAACGTGGAATGAACGGTCACAAGAGGGACCGATGCAAAATGCATTAGATGCATCGATACTGTCATCGAGCATTTGATAATGGGATTTTGGGTCCCGTGCATCTGCTCGCAGATATAAACCACCATACGCCGGAAATCGAATGGCCGATAATTGGGCCTCAAGCTTGGTCAAGTTCTTGATAAGCTCTAGTTTTTCGATTTCTGCCATGTCGGGCCATTTTTGGAACAATGGAACCCCTGCGGCCTTCTCCATGATGATGTATTCGGCGCCTACGGGATTCGCGCTGTCCGACGACCACGAAAGGACACGAGGGACTGGAATACCGGTGTGTTTGCGCACTACGCGGGTTGTGTAAGCAACGTGAAAGCACGGGAGCAGCAATAAGCGGAGTAGTAAGAATATAACGGGAGGAAAGGTATACCGTATTCTAAGACGCCCACCTCGGATGCCGTGGTTAGGCTTGCCGGTCCCGCAATGCGGCAGGGAATCTTAGCAATGACCTCGATTCCGTTCTCCTTCTTCATCAGCAGAGCCTTGCTGAAGCCACCCTCCATCTTCTCGATGCTTGCTATCGGAGAGGAATCGTCGCCGACGGCAGCAGCGACATTGCAAAGGGCATCTAGATCGAACTTCACGTAACGTCGACCCAACTGACGTTGTTCATCGACCAGGAAGCGGCCATTGGTATAAGCAAACAGGTCATCGCGACCGATAGGTTTACCTGATCTAACGATTAGGAAACACCCAATAAGTTACTGCGTTCGGCTTCATTCCATCCAACGGGGTAAATACCGCGACAAAGGATGGACAGTTGGGCTCTTGGCTGATGATGCCGCATTTTCCCGAGATTCCTCAGGACTGAGAACATGACGGGTTTCAAAAGGGGGGGCGCTTATGGAACAAAGAAGGGGGGTTTGTCATAAGACGAGAGACGGGCCAGCCTCTATTAAATGGAAAACGGAGCCTGGGGCGAAGGGGAGAAGGAAGCCGCCCTGTCGGGCCGAGATGCGCCCGGGGCTGAGCTGCGACGGCCACTATACCATAAGGGGACTAGCTCCATTGGCCGCCTCTACTGGTCGAATTATATGGAGTCGTCGGAGATCTAGTGGGAATGTGGCATTGAGCGACCTCTAATTACATACAGGCAAAGGATTCCGCCCAAGCTAGCTAGTGGTCCCGATTCAACCCCCCAATTGACCCCGTGCCACGGGTGATGCAACGATAAGTATATCTCCACACAGGCCTGGTTGGACTGCATGAACCCGGTTATTAGCTTTCTAACACAACTCATGTGGGCGTGGGACAGGTCAAAACGGTCACGTACAAATCACTCAGTCCAGATTATCCTTTGCCTGCTTGGCCAGATTCTCCCAGAAGGCACGAGTCACTTCTTCCTGGGACTCAACAGGCGTGTTCTCATCGATCGTGCCGGACGCCAGATTGGCATGCGTTCCCTCTTTCTGCCGGAACTTGGCAAGAGCACCATTTTTCGCCTGCGAGTTGACTTGCAAATATACATTCTTCATGCCGTCAATGGTCTCCCCTGCGTCCAGGCGTAGTTGGAATTTGGAGTCATTGTCCTTGGCCTGGACAGGCAAAATACGCTTCCCGGGGGTTTGCTTTTGGAATAACTTCTTATACAGCTTCCCCTGAAAGATCGCTTCCTCAAACTGCTTAAGAACCTTGGACATGGTGTGTGAAAAGATATTGAGTAGGGATCGAAATGGTGGCAGTGGGACCTTCTTTGACTCGGAACGAGGATGGATAGATGAGAAAGAGTAGATGACTGCCAGCGGGAGTGTTGAGCGCAAATGCTTATATACTACCCGATTGACCCTTCAGCCTCCCCCCACCCGGGATAGTTTCGAGGGGGTCAGTCTTTGGTGACTGTCCATGACCAGTCCACTGCATGGGAATGTGCCAGGAATCCCAAACCAGTGGTTAGCGCCTCGGGGGTTGAGCCATTTGTTTGGCGCGAGAGTGCTATATTCACCTGCGGAGAATCAACCCCTAAGAATTGTAGCCCAATCAAGGATGAGGTGGGAGCTGAGGCTGAGGCGTAGCCTTTGCCGTTGCCGCCAGAGATGCGGAATGAGAGGTTGGATTGGATGGGTGTAACGGCGGCCCGTGGGAGAGCCGGCATGATCGACAATGGAACTGGATCACGTCTTTCTGATGTGCTGAAGGTGCAGTTGTCTTGCCAATTAGATGCTGAAGTGGGTGTGATAGGACCTGCAAGGCTGTGTAGGTAGGTAGTAAGTAGCTGGCGGCAAGCATCGGGCACGGTCGATAGCACCGGCCCCGCCATGTAGCTCCAAATGACTCACCAATGAGATATCCCACAACACGCAATGGAAGAGGCTGCATGCTCCAGATCCGACGGCGCTAAAAAACCGAGGCTTTCCCCCTCACACATGCCAGGAACATTCTGGTCAGCCTTGTCGTAGTAATCCCTGGCAGGTTGTGTTGTGGCAGCATCCACTGGACAGAGTATGGTGGTTAGGATGCGTCAGCTGCGAAATGGGAATAATTTGCTCTCGTCCATGAGATTGAAGTTTACTAGGCGCTCGTCGTCTAACCAGTATCCGCTGTCCCGCCGCTCAGCAAGAACTCGAACGAGAAGGAGAGCTACAAAATAGCCGCCAGGGGGAGGCTATATGATAGGCAGCCTTGTAAAAGTCACCTTCATGTTGAAGACCCTGTGCCCGTGAAAGACAGTTTCGTTTCTACAAACGAGGGATATTGGTTTCAAATGGCGATTCTGCATTTCATGTACGAAGGACTGCTGGGTTCGCGCGCCTTGAAATCGACGGACAATCCGTCCCAGGACGTAGGCTTTGTTATACCTTGGATGGTTTAGTCTCGCCGTGTTGCGCTCGAACCCTTTGATCGGTGCTTCTTGCACTTTTGTCTCCCCACCTTGATGGTACACGGAAGCTGCATCCGATCCAACCTCTGTATGACTCCTTTGTCAAGTTCAGTAGAATATTAATGTGTCTTCAAGTTTCCTTTTCTTCACGTCTGCTTCCTGCGCACCATTAGATTTTGAAAAAGGTAGATGAGAAGAGGCCATACTGACCAAAAGTTGCTGGAGACATGTCACCATCTCCACCTCTTCGTCCAACAATTGTCTCTGTGCATCCGTGACAAGGTGCTCATCATAGGTCTTGGCGCGATCAAAATCCATCCAGATCACCCTCTCAGGGTCATCTTTGACCACCATCATATTCCGGGGCTTCGGATCATCGTGCAGCACGAATGCCTTGTGTATTTCCTGGATGCCGAGAATGAAAGTTTTCATCCGCTGGGGAGTATAGTTGTGAAGATTGATCATTTCGAGGTTGGGGATACACTCCAAGAAGATGGCACTGGGGGGAAATTCATCGTCCATAAACATCTTCAAATGTGGTTGATACGGTGTAGGGTCAAATTTTCTCATCGATCCGAAAAAGTCCGGCACCAGCCCACGGTCACACACTCCGGAGGCCTTCAACCGACGATAGGCAGTGGATTCCAGGACGTGGATATCGAGTTCGCGACCTTCCGGCTCATAATACCTCCGAGGACCACGCCTATGATGCTGGCCAGGATCAGAGACAGTCCCAATACTGCCATGTTCGAACCAACGTCACCTACCACCTTCATCACACACGTCACACCACGCACCATGACAAGGAAGATGACGGAGAATCTGGATGAAAAGAGCTTCTTCTGGAAAGCGATCTCGGCCGCCTCGAGATTTTCAAACCCCATTTCCTTTTCTGAAGTGACTTTTCGAATTTGGTTGTTCTAGTTTGGACGGAAATCTCCCGTCACGGCAACCGGTGGCAGCAAGGGAGGATTCAATCAGAAAGTGAACGCATCACGTGATCATCAGCAATGAAGGATGCCAGTGCGTGTCCGATCCCGTTCGACCCATCATGGAGGGCAACATTTCGCCGTGATAGGTCAGGGTAGTATGAGCAGGCGTGTTCTAAAAGTGACATGGTCCAATCAATAACCGATATGAGAACACACGCTGGCCGTTGCGGGCAACGCGAAAGATGGGAACTACAAGGCTGTCGGGCGTTGATGTGATTGCGGTCCGTGCGAGAACCTTGTCGATCGATCAACAAGCCAATCGTATGATGAAAGGGGATAGGACATGGAGCGTGCAGACACAAGGCTGCAGCTGCCAGCAAGCACAAGCCGGGTGCGAATTGGAACAGACCCCGATATTTGACCGATGCTTAAACAGCCTAACCTTTCACAAACTCCAACAATGATGGATTATTTCTCCTGACCAAATCCGTCGCACACAGACTGACTCTGCGAGTACTCCACACAGCAAAGCTTGAGCTGTGTTACGGCGCCAAAGGCTAGTTACCAGTTGGGGGAGGGATATAATGATAGCAGCCCCATGCATCCATTCGTTGCCTGACACGCCGTTCTACTGAGTGGCTGAATTGATTGGCCTTCGCGACATTACAACACGCAAAGCGCTTGGGCACTTCATGCAGTTTAAAGAACGAATAGGATCGTAATACCACCCACCCTATTCGACATCCCAGCGCATGACGCTTGGGCACGGGCCCCCTCCATACAGACATAAAGGACTGCTATTCTTGAGGGAGAAGGCAGCGTCAGTATAGTCAGACGTCTCAGTGCATGTCACTACTACCCACAACGAAGCCGTCGTGTTCTGATCCCTTGTTTATCTTTTGTTTGGTTCGTGCTTTGCACGAGCAGGAACGGTCCTACCATCCTGGTACTTTCGATTGAACTCGATCGGTGAGGATCGATCTGTGGCCGGTATGTGATAAATCCCCGGGGCATTCGAGGCATCATAGATAACCATTGACAGCCGATGTCGCTCATTACCGACGAAATCCTCCTGAGGCTTTGGGAGAAGGCCCAGGGACAACCCTCGGATGAATGGGCCTCGGCCAAATTGTGGAGCCACCTCTGGGGCAAACACTTCTTCGCGGAGAAAAACTGGGTTGTGTCCCAGGAGACTCCTCCGGAGGGAAATGGCCGTCGACGGGTGGACATCACCATCGAATACATGGGTAGCGATAAGAACCTGGCGGTTCTTGCCTTTCACGAAGCAAAGGCACTGAGTGCAGGTCCTCAGGACGTGGAAGACGCGGAGAGGCAAGCGTACGACGCTTGTATGAGGTACCTTGGAGAACATCCTGACTTGCAGTTTGTGTATGCGTTCACATCGTTTGGAACAAAGGGGAGAGCATGGCTATGCCGTCCAGAAGATGACTACCTGGCACCTCTATTTGGCTCCGATGACTTGGCGGAACGTGAGCAGTACATTGAGGTAAACTCCTCAGATGCTAGCCTGATCAAACGAGCTGTTCAAGCGATGAGAGCTGCGCCGCCAGTCATGTAAGGTGGTCGAAGATCCGTGATACTACTTTGTATCGTATATATCCTATAGACCGCGGTAAACCAGGATGAACGTCCATGTTCTGGGTGTTCACCGGCATTCCTTGAAGGAATACGCATGAGGATTCTTAGTCGTTATATATGGATATCATGTCACCAACATGGCCAGACCACCAAACCATGATGCCCTGCTCTGGTAACTTTTGCCATTCGCCTGTGTCCAAATCGGGTCCCGAGCCATAGGTGTCGCTTTGGATGTCCTTGACGTAATCTCGACCATCAACGCTCCCTTTTCGGACGTACATAGGGCTCAGAATCTCCTGGTTCAAATCGAGATCCCAGCGCACCTGTCCAAGGGACTCAACGTGTTGGTCATCGTAAGATAACAGAAGGCCCAGGCACGGGTGATGTGATTGCGTTTGGTCCCTGCAGACCTGCACTTTCACGAGACCTTTTAGTGGGGCTCTTGTCATGTACCAAGTAGTGGCTATTGAGCCTCGCCCGGGAGGAATTGTCGGAGGCTCAAATCGAGAGTCCACGAGCGGCGGTTCTAAGGTATCGGCCTGGTCCTGGTCACTGCAGGTAACACCAAACTCTGAGATGTACTTGTAGGCTGGATCCAGTCCATCATGAAATATCCCCGAAATGGGACCGTCTCCATGCTTGACCAAAGGATGATACTCGTACTGATCGATGATGCGGGCCGGATAATGGGGTCCAAATGTAATGGCTCTTCCCAGGGAGGTTTGCAACTGGCCGGTGAGTTATCGAAATAGAACAAGAAACGCTGAACTTACGACTAAGACCGGGTTGGAAGCTTGTCCACGGCAGATTTTGAACTTCCGGATCCAAGCCCCTGTAATGGCTTCCTGCCCATTCAATGGAAAGTAAATCCAGTGCTTATAACTCGTCGCCATGCGTCGATGCATAAAGTTGACAAACTCCCTAAACGATTTGGACTTGCCCGAGAAACCGTGGATTCCGACAGTGCTACCATTGGCACAGCACACAAGAAGACCTTGGACGTGGGCATGGAGTTTGATGTAGTGCAATCGATGCTTATTGTGAACATCGTAGAAATTCCACGGTTTGAATTTGGGCGGGAAAGGCGAGGTCCAGATTGTAGCAAAAGAGGACTCATTTCCGGAGAGCTGAATACCTCTCACAAATAGGCCCTAACGGAAGTCAGCTCTGTTCACCAACTGAGATGGAGAACTATACATCAAAGGTCACCTGGGCGTTTAAATGGGAATGATTCGCCTCGAGAATCTCGAACCACGGGGACCGATCTGATGCCGGGCTTGAATTAGGGCCCAGGACCTGTACTCCACGCAGACCAATACCATCCATTGACAAGACAATCTTGCTAATCGTACCGGGCGGCTTTATATGAGGTCGAGCGGAAGTGACGGTTGATTCCAGCGGCTGATTGCTGATGCATGCCACGTAAGAAATGCCCCGGTAGTTGATTCTCGACATCCAGATGTCTCGTGTTAGGTCGAGCTGCATACACTGGCTTTCCTGGGGCTGCCTCAGGTGTTCGATCAGCCGACGGCTCTCGCCCAGGACGGTCAAGTACCAGCACGGCCCAATAAGCTCGGCGATCATGACCCGAAGTTCCAGCGGCAATCGCTCATACAGATTCTGGTCGAAACTGCCTTGGAGAATGGGTGTCGTATACTTGCTCAAGAGCCCCTCCAAGACGGACGCGACCTCTCCTCCTTTTGCATGGCAAGGCTCATAACTGGGCCTCGTGGCGGCAGCAAATCTCCCCAACTCTTCCGAAGTGAGTTTCTCCGATGGCTCGTACGTAGCCTCTAGGATCTCATAGCATGCTGGGTGAAACCACACCGATGGGGATGGCGACCGATTGCAGCTGGCGCACGGGTATCGATATTCAGGGACCACCAGGCGAGTTTGAGTCAGGTCTGTTTGTCCATTAGCCTAGACGGCCTCACACGGTGAGACACCGGAAACGCACCTAGGATATAGGTCCCGGTCGTGGGGGGTTGTCTACACAGCAGGCATGAAGTCTTCGCAACATGAACATCATGTGAAGAAGCCATGGTTGGCGGATGGGAGCCCGTTGGATTGAAGGTGGTCGTGTCGCGCAACGGAGGGATCCCACCCCTTTATATGCAACATCTCCACCGACCGGAGGTTGTCATGGATACAGCAATACCGTACCGGGGTACATGGTGACATACGTGGTATGGTAATGATTGATACAGTCCTTGGCGCGCTAATCTACCCACTGTGCCTGCTGATAGATCACATCACTGCTAGTTAGAATTCAATGATATGGTCGAAACCATCATCGTGAAAGTGAGCCCGGAGGATTGGTTAGCTTAGGATGTCAACGGGATGAGCCTCGTATCCATGGATCCCCGGACGTCGTTGACGATGACTAACCCCACCTCACGATGCAACTCTAATTACCACGACACGCCATTCCCTCAAACCACAGCTTGTCGATTTCATCCCACCGCCATGGCCTTCTATCCCGCCGCGCGACATCGCCCGCACCGCAGCATCCACGACCCGGCGGTGCGGCCCCTGCGCCTGGCCGTCATCAAGGCCGCCACCATCAACCTGCTCATCCTCCAGCTGCTCTTCCTGGGCCTGTTCTGCTACCTATTCGGGTCCATCTTCCAGCAAACCACCCACATCCACAACCTCAACGTCGTCTTCGTGGACTACGACGGCGGGGCCATCGGCCAGGCCATCCGCGCCGCCTACCAACAGCTTCAAGGGCCCGGCTTCCCCACCCTCCAGGAACATTCCCCCAATACCTACCCCCAGCCCACATCCATCATCTCTGCCGTCTGCAACATCCACTACTGGGGCGGCCTATACACCTCCCCCAATGCCTCCAACCGCCTATCCGCCGCACTCACCGGCGGCCTCCCCGCCACCACCTACAACCGCAGCGACATCCTCACCCTCATCTGGAACGAAGCCCACTACCCCACCGCCATCGACTCGGCCATCCAATCCACCATGCAATCCCTCTCCACCGCCGCCCGCATCGCCTACACGCAATCCAACGGCCCCCAGATCCTCCAAACCATGAACCGCACCGACCCCGCCGCCATCTCCGCCCTCACCAACCCCTGGTCCCTATCCTCCATCAACCTCCAACCCACCACCCAGGGCTCCCGCCTCATCTACAATACCCTGGTCGTCATCCTCATCCTCATCCAGGAATTCTTCTACCTCGGCTACCTCAACGGCCTGTACCAGCAATTCCACCTCTACGTCGCCGTCCATGCCCACCGCATCGCCATCGTCCGACAACTCCTCTCTCTCACGTACACCTTGATCGGCTCGCTGTGCACCACCGGCGCCATCTGGGCGTTTCGGTACGGTTGGCACGTCTCCGGCGGACAGTACATGCTCACCTGGATGACGTTGTGGCTGTTTGCTCATCTCAATTTCCTCGTCCTAGACATGTTCACCATTTGGCTGCCCCCGCCCGTTGTCCCCATGGCGTTGATCTCGTGGGTCGTGTTGAATGTGACGTCCATTTTGCTCCCCTTTGAACTATCCCCTGGGTTCTATCGCTGGGGGTATGCCCTCCCCGCGCATAGTGTGTTTCAGATCATGGTGGATATTTGGTCCGGGGGATGTAATCCGCAGTTGGATTATGCCTTGCCCGTGTTGTTTGCGTATGAGGTGGTCGGGTTGGTGGTGAGTACGGTGGGGGTGTATCGCAGGGCGCATTATGCCGTGTTGGCGCAGGAGAGGGGATCCAAGGAGCGTTTGACTGTCACTGATGAGGGGGAAGGACAGGGGCAGGGTGAAGAGAAGGCCCCCGAGGAGACACCCGGGGAGGGCGCTGCCGGGGATGCAGAGCTGCAACGCCACAAGACAGAGACCGAGACCGAGACAGAGGGTCTGGGAGGACGCATCAAGCAGGAGATGTCCAGACTGGAACGAGCCACGACCAGCCGACAGAGCATGGGCCCGGCATTCGATCTGCCATATACTGACTAGTAGCACCAGTATTCCGCACTGAGATACGTTCCATTACATTCATCAATATAATCATGATTGTACCTTTCCATATATCAGGATCAAATCAAGGGAACTCCCACACGAAGACGTCTATCTCCCCCATCTTCAAGCCATACCTATCCCCCCTACTCAAACACCCCATCCCAAACCCCCCTCCACCCCCCTCTCCCCACCCCCTGGGAGGTAACCTCCTCATACGCATCAATCTCCCCCTTCAACCCACCCAATCCCAAATCCGCCTCCCGGGGCCTCACATACCTCGTCCTCATAACCCCCTTCCAGCCCACCCCCGCCACAACAAAGAATCCAATCATGGTATAATCCAAAAAGAACGTTGCCGTGTCCCACTGCCCATGGATAAATAATTCAAAGCCTAAGATAAGCGTCATAATCCCCGTCCCGAACACGGCATACCACGCTGCGTAGGGTTGGAAGTATCCCCGATAAGGCAGGGAGGTACGCGGGATGTTTTGCGCGCGGAGGGCAGAGTAGAAGTGCAGGTAGGTTATGCAGGTGCCGAGGTAGTTTAGCAGGTAGGAGGCTGTGATTACCCCGACGAGCCAGTTCAGGACGGTCGCCGAGGAGGTGTTGACTTGGAGGAAGGCCAGGGCGCAGAAACAGAGGGAGAGGATGACGGCTGGGTAGGGTAGGCCGTGGCGGTTGCAGCGCGCGAAGAGGGACGGGGCTTTGCCGGATAGGGCCATGCCGTGGAGGGTGCGGGCGGCGGAGAAGACGAGGTTGTTGCCGGCGGAGAAGACGGAGGTCATGATCAGGGCGTTGACGATGGAGGGCAGGATGGGGATGTTGAAATGGTTCATTGAGATGACGTAGGGGGAGCTATGTTGTTGGTTAGGTGGTTAGGATGCGTGGTTGGTGGAGAGGTAGGGTTGGGTTGGTTACTCACGCGGCGCCGGTCCCGCTGCCCTTTCTGGTTCCTGCTAGGGTGGCAGCCAGGACGGGGTCGTTGTAGGGAATCACGATGCCGATGCAGAGAGCCCCCAGGATGAAGAATAGCATGAGTCGCCAGACAAATGACGAGTAGGCTTTGCGCATCACCCGACGAGGCCGCTCGGCTTCCGCGGCCGCCATGGAGATGTACTCGGGGCCGACCATCCTGGACACGATTAGTGACGAGTTATGGGTGAAGAGTGTGCAGCCTACGTGAACGACGCTTGGACCATGCAGGCCAGCACGCCGCAGAAGCGACCAACGCTGCCGGGGACGATGTACGATACGAATGCGCCCTGCATGTGTCAGATGGGTGGTTTTCCACGAGGTGTCACCTACAGGATCATTCCAATACCGAAAGCCGTATGCATCGTGGCGCGGATTCCCCCCGACCATCGTGATAAAGGTATACAGAATCAGGCCCAGCATCAGGAAGATTTTGAAGAACGAGAGGTAGAATTCGGACACGCCAAAGTAGCGAACGGTGAGGATATTCAAGATCCTGTTCCTATCAGCGACATCACATGAGTTGGTGCAAATGGCCGGAGTACGCATAAAGAACCATCACGATGACAACCACCGCAGCGACAGGCACGCGATCCGTCCAGTAGGTCAGAAGGACATTGAGAGCGACAATCTCGTATGGAATTCCAAGAGCTGTCTTGATGTTAGATGACTGACATGATGCTGGCTAAAGACCTACCCATGGTGAAGAAAAAGTTCCACCCCATTGCGAAGCTCAGGGCATCGTCCACCCAGTGACCGGCCAGGCGAACAAACGGCGACGGGATGGGCAGGTAGCACACCATTTCCGCTGCGCGTGTCAGTCATTTTAGTAACACCATGATACGGAATAAATACCAAAGCATTGATTCACAGCCAGAATGATCGTCCCATACGCAACAAACCCCAGAAAAACCCCCGCAGGCCCGCCCTTGGGCAAAACCGCGCCCATCTGAACAAAGAGTGCTGACCGGTCAGTAGCGCTCATCCCCGGCATGCCGACTTACACGTTCCAATGGCCCCTCCGACCGCAAACAATTGGACTTCCTTGCCGCGCAGCTTCCGATGCAGATGCTGCGATCCCGAGGCCATGGCTGGCGTGCCCTGGGATTCATGGTCGCTGACCTCGGCGGTGCTGGCGTCGGCCAGGCCCGAGCTGTGGAACTTGGCCTTCATGGTTGGCAGCTTTCTTTCTCCGACCGGGAGGCATCGCTTATTTGAATTGCTGTCTCGTGTCACCCCCCCACATGGTGGCATTGCGAGCGACGTGCTGCAGGCGCTGCAGGCGGGGTTCGGCCTATGAGAGGGCCTCCCACGATCGCCCGATCATCGGTCACCATCAATCCTGCTTGGTTGATAAGTGGCATGGAATACGAGGTGAGAGACTAACAAGCAGGCAGTGTTCATATTAAACAACTAAATGATGCATCTTGACAACTTTGGAGTCAAAAATTGATTTTCTCGGTTATATATATCCAGGACCAGCCTGGCAGTCTATAATTGTCTTTCTCCCACCCTAGAAACGAAAACAACCAAAAGAAAGATCTAGCTATTCAAGATGGATTATTGATATCCTTTCAGCATGCTGCTCACCCTACTCCACAAAAGGCAGTCCAACCCACTCCGACTCGTTATTCGAAGGCTCCTCAGCCGTGCATCTATCACATCCACAGACGAATCGAAAGAGACCCTGCAGGTGGTCTCGTCGCTCCTTCAACTCTACCCGCTTGGTCAGATCAAAGTAGGAGATGCAGCACTCTTCTCCAGCCGCGATGTCCCTCGAGGCCGTGAAGATCATCCGACCTTGATGGTCAGGCTTGTGCATAATCTAGACCGTCAGCAACTGCATACCAACAACTGAACGGGTACTTACATTCGGATAGCACGAATGATTCGCGATGGCGGCGCGAGGATACACCGCCGCGCCATACTGGTCTCCTCGATCCACCGGTGGTTCTGGAACGGGAAACACACCGGTCTCCCGGGGATACAAGCCAAACGAGTTGGCCTCCTCCCGGCAGATGAGCGCCACGATCTCATCGGCCGTCAGGTCATGTGGAAGCACCGGGCCGCTGCGAAGATACTTCTTGACCAAGGCGGTCCATGATCGGACCTGCGCGTGCGACCAGCTCTCCGTCGAGCCACAGAATGACTGGATGGCGTCCCAACCACCCTGAAAACGCGGATGCGTTTCGTTGTCGCGCTGGCCGACGTCTTGGAGCTCCCCCTGTCGCGAGGCCAGAACGCGCACGATCAGCCACAGCATCCCAAAGTCGTACTCGCCCCATTTCGCGCGCACCGGGGCGGCATATCTCTGCAGCCAGGTGCACTCGAACCCGTGGCGCGCTTGATCAGCTTCCTGGCATGCCGGCGTGCACCAGACTACGTCCGCGATACAGTGCTTGGGGCATGAGATCCGGTCCGCGCTGCGTTGCGTGTGTCGACTGCAGGCCGGGTTGCTGCACAAAAGGCTATCGCTACTGGCGGGATCATCGACCACCGGAATCAGGGCGTAGGGCACATCCACCAGCAAGAGCTCGCCCCTGCGGATGGATTGCGAGGCCCGAAGCTGGCGGCCCTTGACCGGCACCACGCCCTGCTCTAAATGTGGGTGTACCCACGGGGCTGGTGGATTACTGTGGTGACTCCCAGCGAGATGTTCCGCGGTGGCCAGGAGCCGTTTTTCGACTGTCGATGCGAGTGAATTCATGATGGTGGTGCTTAGGGGTGGTGCTTAGGGTAGACGGAGCGGCCTGTCTGGAACGCCATTCCAATTTCTTTGCGCCCATTTTTCTGCAGTCCGTCCGCGGGCTTATCTTCATCCCCGATACGGATCCACTCGGATGTGGCCTGAATGGTCAATCCGTTTGCCATCCCCGAGGCCAGCCAATGATGATCGCGGAAGTAGAAAACGCAACTTTAGTGGAGACCGCGCAAAGCTTGGAAGGCTGCGTGGAGTGGACGGCCTCTCTCCGGCAGCGCGTTATTGAACCGTTCCATGATTAGTTTTGAGTATCGGCACTCTGTTGGATACGTCGGACGGTCAAGGTCACTCTTCAAGGCAGACGCGGGTGGATCAATGTTGCCAGATGGAGCCGTGTTTCTCGAGATCGAGAGCGATTCCCGATGGCTCTACGGAGTACTGTTGACGACATGCTCGGTCCAGGCATGATGGATGACCGTCTCGGCATTTGTCCTCGCCTTTCCTCTGGCATTTCTCCCGATGATCCGCCGCGACAGCTTGATGGTTGCGACAACTGGATTGTGGGACTGGGAAGAGGCGACACCTCAGGCGGCGCACCTTCTCAGTTGGCGTCCTCTGATTGGCCAGCGCCTGCCTTCCTAGTTGGGCAATCTTCACTGACTCACTAGGCCCTTCTAGGAATAGTCCAGCACGTGCCCTTCTCGTTGCCTGAGGCCGCACAACGAGGTTTTTGGGTCAGTACTGGTACAACGGTGTCCATGAAATGGCGATTCTGATTCAGTCTAAACTAGGAATATGGCTCTGTCTTAGAAAGAATGCCCGGCAATAAATCAGCACGCAGAACTAGGAACAGATCAACCATCTCGCATATCGCAATCTCGCAACACGGCATTTCCTGAATGCAAACAGCATCATCGCAAATCAACAAAATCCTTCAAATCCAGACCATCCCGATAGCCGCTCCAGCCGTCCCGCAGGGAGGACAAGGTCGAATCGCGGCACTGGTGCGCCGAATACTGGTAGCTGTAACTGCTGTAGGCGGCGCCCACATCGAACCAGCGCGGCGTTTGAAACCGCTCGATCGTCCGCACCAACGACATGTAGCTGTGGTTGGGAAACGGGGCTTCCAGGTCCTCCGGACGCATCTTGTATTTGATTAGGTTTTTCACGATCCCGCCGTACATCATGGAGCTGCACTCAAAGCTGCATCCGATGTCCCCACTCAGATACCGATCCCGCTCCTCGTAGACATGGTCGATCAGATCGGTGATGGCTTCCTGGCGGCGGGTGTTGATGGCGTCTACCGGCTGTCAGCTAGTCCGCGGTGGATCGGGGGAACTCATACCCATGATCGTGGCTGGAATCGGGAGACCCAAGGTCTCGATCAAGCCCTTGCACTGGGTGATGGCAATGGACGTGACCTCCTTAAATTGGGCGGCCATCCTAAAGAAATAGCTCACCCATAACCAGAGCACCAGCGGGCGGTATTTGGTGTTGGGCACTCCGGGCTCCAACTTGGTGATCCAGCACTGCGTCGCAAAGCGCACCGCATCCTGGCAGCCGTAAAAGTCGCCGACCACGCACACCTTGGCGATCATATTCAGATCCACCTGGCGAGGAAGTTCATGGTGCTTGCAGTGCAAGATTTTCAGCACGTACAAAAGCGCGTTGGCATCCCAGCCTTCGGTCGACACCGTGAGGCAGCCCTCGGCTTTGAATTTCACGCTTTCCCGGAGCCCGCTCAGGAATAACGCCTTGAAGAAAGGCGACGCAGATGCAAGATGCTTGGCCGAGGCTTGGTATTGAATCACTACTCCTGCGCCCTGGGCATTGTCGCCCTCATCCTCCGTCTGGACCTTTCTCGAGCTCCGTTTTTTCCGGGGTTCGTCGGCCCCGATTGGGACCCAAACTCCGTTCACCCTGCCTTCTTCATCCTGCAGATCTGGTTCGGGGGGGACTGTGACGGTTCGGAGATCGGGGGTGAGGTAGGTGTCCGGCACCAGTCCAACATCCACGATCATGGCGATCCCCCGACGGAGTCTCTCGATGTTGGGGTCGGCCTCGGAATCCGAGTCGGAGGGGTCATGGGCATAGGGGGCAAAGGGCTCGTTGGGTTTGGTCAGGGTGATGGTAACCTCCCCCTCGGTGTCGAGCACATGGACAGGAATCTCCACGTCCGGTTTGTCGGGAACCATTGCTGGTGGCTGCATCGTGGGGGTAATAGATGGAGAAATCTCGAGGCGAGGAGAGGCTGTAGAGAATCGAGAGACGACGGAGACGAGGAAGAAGAGGAGGAGGAGGGGAGGGGAGGGGGGAAGAGAAGAACAGGAATTAAGAAAGCGTGGGTGACATTCACTGCTGGCCCCCTCATTAGGGAATTCACAGGCAATCACCAGGAATCAACAGACCACGACTCCCCGCCACCTAGGAAACCTCCTGGGGATGGGACGTGAGTGGTCAGGGTAGATGTCAGGGTTGCACAAGCCGTATCGATTCGACTTTATTGGCTGACCATTGGCAACTGCCATGGCCCAGGGGTGAGACATGGCTCTGAGGTGACGGCACCGGAACTCTCCATGGTCAGATCAAGATCAATGTCATATTCACTCTAAATGCGGGGGATATGTCAACCCCACACCATGTCTAAGAAAGGCTCCGCTAACATACAAAAAAGGGATCAAACCGCCACTAACCCTCAAACCGCCGCCGCCGCAACCAAAGCATCACAAGCCGAGCTCTGAGTCGTGGCATCTGCGCTGCTGAACGGCCCCGACCAGTCCGATCCAAGTTCCGACCCATCTCCCCGATCATTCTGCCAAATGCTGTTGGCATTCGTTTCCAGAAACTGCTTGATCCGATCTTTCGGGTTCACCTGATACAAGGCCTGGAGATTCCGCATAAAGACGCCCTTGAACTGGGGCGCATCGCCTGTGCAGTCCGGCTCACAGGGCTCGGTCAACACCCCATTCGAATCACTCAGTGCCTGTATCGCCGCATCTGCAATCTGCTGCGCCGTGGAGATGTACGCCCCATTGCCGACCAGCTTCGATAACTCGACCAGTCCCCCCAGGATAACGCCCTGGTTATAGCTCCACACCGTGCCATTATCATTCTGACACGTCGTCAAATCCAGGCCGTTGTTAATGGTATATTCGGAATTGATCAACCCGCTGTTCTGAAACCAGCTCCATTCCTTCATCGCCCAGTCGCGATAGTACGACGCCTTGCTGGGAATTCGTCGGCCCAGATGAGCTGCCACGCTGAGAAACAGCTCGTTCTCGATCGCTCCGTTCTGCGTATGGCTCTTGTCCCACCAGACACCCCCGCACGTCGCATTCCATCCAGTCGTCATGTCGTCGAAAATATCCGCGGCCGTGTCGAGGTATCGTTGGTCATGGGTGAGGTCGTACGCCTGGATCCAGCCAAGCGCCCACCATGCCTCGTCGTCGTAGTACTCGTTGATGAAGCCCTTGGCCTCGATAAAACTGGCGGTAGGTAATCCGGGTTTCGATGAGTTTGACTTCCAAACAGCTTGCCCCAGATTCGATGCTGGGGCTTGCAAGAAGGTATTGTTGAAGATTGCCGCACTCGAATTGAGCGTCGAAGAATCCAGGGCCGTGAGATCACCCAACACAGTCAAACAATTGGCACTGTTCCACCACCCAGTTGTATCCCACAGCCCAGTGGTCTGGTTATACCATTTCTGCAGCGCACTCACACCAGCTTTAGCATTGGCCAGGAACGGCGTGCTGGAATCATTGGCGAATTGCGTAGGCGCCCCAGCAGCAAAAGAAACCGCCTCGAGGAGAAGAAATACCGATAACGCGACCATTGTAATGAACTTGATCTGCCAATTCCAATGCCAAACACCAGCCAGCCCTGGCCTGGCCAGGCCTTTTAAAGCTGGCCGGTGCGCACACCGGCGTCAATCCTCCGACCAGATGGAACAGTCGCCGGTACCTGAAACCAGGGCCATCGACCGAGACGGGTAAATGATCTTCAGGGGCCCCTGCCGATCACTACTCCATGGAGAAATTTGATCGTCCGGGTGGCGGCTAAATCGGGACGACTCAAGAAGAAGAACGTCCATTGTTGCTCCTCCGTACACCAAACATAGGCGCCGAGCAGTGGGTCGGTGCATCCCATCGTGGCGTGTGTGCATCGGGAGTTTTGGTATCGCGATGCCGAGGGTTAGGGCTGATTGGGTTTGAAATTTCTTTGCAGGCGGCAAATAGACAAGTTGTTGATGGAGAAAGTTAGATGGAGTAGGGTAGGGGCCTTCGGCAGAGACCATCGATAACATGAATTATGGAAATCTGAATGATGAACTTGATCAACACGCCACATTAGTCTTACTCACAATGCTCTTGATTTGAATCACCAGATGAAGTATCTACATTCACAAGTCCGGTACCATTCCCTCCAAGTCCACCAAGAATATTCCACTCCACCAGTGAAGACTGCATGATTCAATAGTTCGATGAATCGTCCATGTGACTACAGACATGGTTTCGATTTCATATGTTATCAATCTGGTAGTCGGTGTCGCAAGTTTCAAAGATCTGATGGAGTTCGGGTCGTTAACCGGCCATCCGTGAACTTACATTCGACATGGGTGGACTGCGTAGCATTACTACCATGGCAGTCTTTTTATTGATATACAAGGACTAATCATCCCCCACCTGGGGGTTTGGTCTACTTGGCTGGTCGTGAGATTTGTTTAGATTTTCTGCTAGACAGACGATGCAGGTAAGGGTTATTACAAATCGTGATCTGTGTCTTTACGTCTAGGTTAAAGCATAGAATAGCTGTAGCATTAAAGGTTTAAATGAAGGTACATTGCAGCATCGTGCGATGGAAACAATCACATTCTGAGCCCTCATTTAGCAAGAAACCATGTAGGCATAAGGATACACCCCCTACTTCTCCTGGAAAGGTTGCCCCCGACTACTGAACGGCGGAATCACAGCCAGAATCGCAGCGCAGGAGTAGCGCGTGCCAACCTCGGCCTGATTCCCATAAACCACCTGAGAAAAGGCCATCTCCTCGTGCTTGGGCTCGGTAATCCAGGTAATGCCGGGGAGATAATATGCTGGCCATTCATCCGTGGACACCTAGAGATTGGGTTGGGGGCATTAGCATGCCATGGGCGGGCGGTCTCATCCAGGTAGAAACTCACCTCGTCGAGACCCTCTTCTTGTCCGCGATCGGTGGTGAAATACTTGCGTAGGTACGGACCAAGACGGACACCCCCCGGCTCGTAAAAGCTATTCGGCTTCTTGGCGAGGTTGTATTTCTCTCCGTAGTCAAAGGCTTCGTCCAGCTCACTTACCTCGCGGGTCAGCAGGATCTCCTTCCAATGCTGATCGATATCATAAATGTTCCCATAGTTCCGGAGATGCACGTCCGAGTATCCTAGCTGAGGCTCCCCCCCCTCCTGTAAAAACTCGTGCTCCAAACTCGAGCCCAAAAAGTGCGATGACACGTACCGGCTGCCGGAGTCTTTGACGCGACCGGTGATGCCCAACTGGGGATTGCGAGAGCCGTAACTTCCTCCGAACTCCAGCACGGGAAGAATGCTGACCTCGACTCCCAGGGACTTGAGTACGGCGTACACGACGAGATCCGCCCCTTTCAATGCGCGGGGAAGTTGAAGCTCCGCCAGATCAGAGGCGTGGGGATAGGCATGCGAGCAGAAGACGCCGAGCACCCCGCCTGGGTCTGTCAGCAGGGTTTGTCATCGATTACGGCGGCACATACCTTCTTTCATAAAGCCGGGGGTAGCGAGCAGGCTCTCGATCAGCCCGTACAGGGGGAAGGTCTGGGGCTCGATGTCGGGGTGGATGGGGGTGATTGGGGCCGCGGTCATCTCCCTCACATACAGATTGTACGTCAGGGTGATGCGGTCCCCGGCGGTGATGGTTGCAATCTCATGCTCGCAGTCGGAGTAGAAGGCCGCCCACTGGATGCTGGCGCCACTCTGGGGGCTCCAATCAAAGTTGGTCTCCTGCCCGTGATGCCGCACGATCAAGTTGCCGCCTTGGAATCGGGAGGGAAGGCATACCACCAGCGATCCGACCTGGTGCTCCGAGCGAGGCGTGTCGACATGCTTGCGGAAATGGCCGGAGGGTCCCGAATACACATTCAGCTTGTATAATTCGGCCTTTAGCTTTCGGAACTGCAGCCGATTTTCCGTGTCGCTGCTGATGCCTGGCAGCAGGACCTGCTCTATCAGCTCGATGATGCCATGATCGGCGGGATGGAAACTCGTCAAAAAGTCCTCGGGGTCCAGCTTGCCCGCTTGGCGGTACTCGGGGTCGATCACATCCTCTCCGCCCCGCCCAAAGCTCGCAGGCTGACAGGTGGCCACCAACTCCTGCAGAGCGTTGGCGGATGAGTCGGCGGTCTCCCCAGCCACTGGCAGGGTAAGCCTCCGTGCAGTGGAGTCGTTGCCCGCGATCCAGACCCGCACCCCGGATGAGGTCGGTTGGGACGCAGGGTCTGCCGAGTCGGCCGAGTCGGTGGTTTCCGCCATCGGGATGGTGCCTCCACAGGCAAAGGAGGCAGCCGAGGTTTCGCTTTCGATTGCCTCTTTTAACTGCTGGCATGTCTCGGTGAAGGCACCCCTCGTTAGGGTCCGAGCTCCTGCGCTGGGGTCATTTGCAGCTGAGAGGCGCTGCTGATCCTGCAGAGCCAGCAGTGTAGCCAGAACTCGGTCGAGAAAGCTTTTAGGGGGGTCTGCGTTCGATCTCGGCTTCGATTTACGAGTCCGGTTTCTGATGACTTTCCATCGCGGAGAGAGCCTTTGCTTCACCTTCTCAGCCTCCAGAATATTGGTGTTGGCGTCCACATAACCCGGCACGAGGCGCTCCAGGTCGTTCCGTAGCTCCGAGGCCAGGCCCTGTAGCGTCTTCCCGGCCTCTCCTTCGGCCGAGGGCAGTTTGAAAAAGTACCGATCTGCTGTCAAAAGCTTGAGGTCCCGGAGGCGAACGAGGAACTTGTCGATGCATGCATCGACTTTGCATTCCTACCAGAGATGTTAGCATAGGGTGAGGAGCTAGGTATTCTGATCCGAGGATGGAGGGCAACATACGACGACCATCGACTTGGTGACATAGTTTTCCAGGTCGACCAGGTCGCGCTTGAACTCGGGAGGACTCGTCTTGGATCGAAACATTTTTCTCTGCTGGTGGTGGTCGTTGAGGATGCTGGGAGTGATTGACAGCGTGGAGTAAGCCGGTGCTGATAACTGTCAGACGACTAGGATGAGATCAGAATGAGAGGATGGCGAGGGGAAATGAATGACCACATCGTTAAGTAGGTAGGGCAGGCAGGCCGCCAGGCGCCAGGCGCCAGGGATGATGCCAGGGATTAAGGTTCAGTCCGATTGGTAATTCATATTATAAATCCCCTGGTCGGGGGCAGGGTAGACATAGAAGTCGTCATCATGTACACTGCATCTACCTTCTCCGATGAGATCAAGCTAGGTATACCAGCTAGGTTCCGGCACCTCGCCCAGCAGGGCATACCGCCCCAGCTCCCGATTCTTGTACGCCACCGGGTCATGCAGTGTATGTGTCCGAATGTCCCTCCAGAACCGGTCCAATCCCACCTTGAGGGACGTTGCGCGTGCTCCCGTCACCTCGAAAACCCCCGATGTAACCCTCAGTCCGACGTCGGTGGTGACCACCTTGACACTCGCGATCCACTCGGCCACCTCCCCTCGTTGCTGCCCGGTCAACCCGGGGCGAGTATCCGAGTGCTGGCTGTACAGCGTCGCAAGCTCATTCCCCGCCCGATCGGCCAGTGCCTCGGCGGCTCGGAGATGGGCGAAGAAGTTGCCGTATCGCTCCAGAATGTAGAATTCCTCGGTTGCAGAGGCCTTGTTGTCGCCGCCAAATGGCCACGCCCGGGTCGATGTCACGGTGTACTTGGATGCAAAGTCCAACGCGCCTTGAGCGATGCCCAGGTAAAAGTTGCTAAAGACGAGTTGGATGCTATACCGGTTAGACTTGACTCCTTTCGTTATGGAAGGGTAAACTTACGTTGGCAGTAACAGACTGGCAAAAGGCACCTTCAGCACATCGTCGCGCGGGGTCTTGGAGGCCGCATCCCAACCCAGGGCATCCGTCCAGGGGACGCGAACATTCTCGATCCTCACACCACCCGACTCGGTCAAGCGCAAGCCAATATTATGCCAGTTATGTGCGAATTGAATGCCTGGTTGTCGGGTTTCGACCAGAGCAAAGATGTGCTCGCCGGTGCTGTCCAGGACACCCTCGAGGACGGTAAGGTCGGACACCACTCCTCCGGTGTTGAAGAACTTGGCGCCGTTGAAGACAATGTCCTCGCCATCGGAGGTGATTTTGAGGTCGCTGTCGCGAGGATTGACAGCACCGCCGACAAAGTAGTTGTTGGAGATGATCCACTCGTGGATGCGCTCGACTTGTTCGGGGGCCCCGACGATGTTGGCGGTGGTGGACCATAGCAGATGATAGCCTAGGAGCATTCCTAGTGACCTGGTATGGCAGTCAGTGTCAATGTTTCTGTGGCAGGTTGAGATGCTGTGGATGCCCACCCGTCTCCCTTGGCCACCTCGCGAATGGCCTTGTATCCAATATCCCACGGCTGCTCGCCTCCGCCGTACTTCTTCGGTCCCAACAGCTTCAGCAACCCGGAGTGCTTGAGCAGGACCACCTCCGCCCGCGGCGACTTGTTTTCCTGGTCGCGTTGGGCTGCATCCTGGCCGAGCACCTGGGCGACTTCACGCGCCCGCGCCAGCCAGGCCTCAGCTGTGTCGGGCAAAGAGGACCATTTGGCCTGGTATGAATCGTAGACGGTGGGGTCGGTGGCGGGGACGTCGGATTGAGTCATGATGCAGTATGTGTGAAATGTTGGAGCGCGTGGGAGTAAAGCTGATGGTCAATTGCAGAGGGGCGGGTATATATCGTGGTCGAAGTGGAGGTCGACTCAAAAACATGCGATGGCGCAGGAACCTTGCAAATGACGCGCGAGAATCACGCCATCTACACCCCCTGCAGAGGGATATCACATCATGATCGACAAGGAAGGGTTGCATGCCTGCCATTCGTCGAGTGGAGGAGGATGTCGTTATCCGGGCGAGAATGGCACAACTGCGGGCGGCCTCCCCATGAGTCTATCGGGTGGATCGGCCATTGATTGGTTGATTGACACTAGTTGGTGCATTGACTCCCGCTACCTACTTGGACTCCCGCTGCACTATCTCTTTGTCCACCTTCTCCCCTCACTCCACCGCACTCACTCTCTTCCTTGTCTTTGCAAAATACCGCGACGTATCCCCCAACGGCAACTCCACAAGACTCTCCTTCAACAACAAATGCAACACAATATACCACCCCACCAGCCCCGCCACAAAACAAAATACGCCCCCGGCCTTTTGCAGCGCCACCGACGACGCGTGATGTCCGTCCGCCTCGGCAAAGTAACTCGCCGCCACGGTCAGAAACCCCAGGTCCACCAGGAAGAACACGGCAATGTACGCCAGATTACTGGGCAGAGACGCAATGAGGAAGGTGAATACGAACACCGTCCACAGGATCATGAAGAACCCGAGCGCGTTGTTGTATTGTGTTGTGTCGGCGCCGTAGGCTTGGGCGACCCCGAAGGCCGGGGTGAGGATGGCGCCGTAGCCCGCGTAGAAGAGGCCTGCGATTGATTCCATCAATTATCGATCTTCATGGGAATACATAGGGGGTCCTACCGAAGGCGCTGAACACCGTGTACGCGAACCCATTTCCCACGGATAACTCCCACTGCGCGGTGATGACCAGCCCAAACGCAGCGATGAAGAAGAAGTTTCCCACGTAGACATTCGTGATGGTCACGCCGCGCCATTCCATCAGGCTCAGCGATAGGGTCGTTAGAGTGGTCCCGAATGCGCCCAGGGCTAGTGCGGACTGGTGATGATGTTAGCGACTGACTGCAGATGAATCATAATGGACTTACCCCCGCCCCGAGCGACTTGGGAGCTACTGCTGCGGTTGCAGCTGATCCTTGTCGTTCGATATCAAACGCCTGCGAGGCATTCTTGCTTGTCTCTGCAGCTACGCTGGTGGCAGACATCCTGGCAAGGATGAGGGGTGGTGTGCTGCGTGGTTGTATGAGGTTGCTTTCGTAGTTGCGCTGGGCAGTCAGCCAAATAGTACTAATTATCTCCTCATCGGGTTATAAACTACAGCACCCAATAGTCGGATCCATTGCGCCATCGAGGTTATAGTGGCGAGCCATGCGTTGGAGCAGAGAGACGGGATCGCTGAAGATCGACATGACCGCCTACGGATCCAAGGTTAGTCTACATTCACGGCACAAAGGCTGGATTATTACTATAAAAGTCAAATTCAAAGATTTAATCAATACAGGGCTCCCCAGGTGAGATAAGCGTGCAGGGCCATGGCGTCTCGGCCGGGTGATCTGCCGATGGTCTCATTAACCTTCGGATGAGGTGCTCGGCTCGATTTTAGGGCCACCGCCTAGTAGCTGCGGTCGATCCAGTCACCCCAGGTGGAGCCCAGCACTGTGGTCATGTCCACTGCTGCCGAGATCGAGCTCTCATACTCCCGCTCCGATGTGCTCGAGCCCGCCCCGGAGTTGTTGTACTCATAGTACAGCGGAGTCGCACCTTCAGCCATGGTCGTCCATCCCTTGGGGTTGATGATATCCGACAGGACCGAGTTCTGGTAAATGACACGAGCCAGCACCCGCCAGGGCCGACCGAGATAGACCTGCTCGGTGAGGGACACCCCCGAGGCGGCCTTGATGTTGCAGTTGTCGATCGCGTACCAGCCCGAGTCGGAGGCGGTCTCGCGGGAGGAAGCCGTGATGGCACCGGCGCCGTTTGACACAATGTCGCAGTCGCCAAACCAGACAGAGGCATCCCCGAAGATGTAGTCGACAGCTCCTGCGGGTGACTCAGTCAATGGTTGTCTGTCAAAGTCTTTTGGACGACGGCTTACCCTCGATCATGCACTTGGAGTAATATTGTGTGCCGGCCTTCACGTACAGGGTGTCCTGGTACCCGATGAACTGGCAGCCATAAAAGGCCAACTCATCCGCATTTGCGACCAGACTATTGCTCGACGTGATGATTAGCTCACACCCATCGCTCCGTTACAAAGGCAAGGTGACTTACGCGACAGCCTGTTCCCCCTTGCCATATCCATTCTCCACATTGACATTGTACATGCTGAACCCATCCGAGACCACGTTGACCGTGGCGCTCTTGTCGAGGGAGCCTGCATCCTCGGACGAGATGGTGTGGGTGATGGTGACAACATTGTCCTTGTAGGTGCCCGTGTCGGTGGTCTCACCATAAATGGTCAGGTTGCCCGCATAGTCGATGGTGACCTGTTCCTCATACGTGCCGCTGGCAATGTAAATGCAGGCGGACGAAGTGGAAGATCCCAGGGCATCAAGCGCATCTCCGACGGTGGAGTAAGTGCCATCCGACCCGACCGTCAAACAGCCCGAGGGGGCGCTCGTCCGGCTCTCCCTCTTCTTGAGGTTGTCCGTGGGAGCCCCGGTCGCCGTGACAGCCAGCCCGACAAGGGCACTCAGGAGATATGATGTATGCATGGTACGCAGCAACCAGGGAGAAATTGATAGGCAGCAAAGTGTCCCAGAAGAGGGATGGATTTGCAGGATGCCAAGTGACTATATATCCTGCTGCAGGAGGCTACACACCACCGCTCTTGACCGGTGCCTGGACATTTCCGAGGGAGCCGGTGACGATTCCTACTGCAGGCACACCGAGTGGTTTGACAGCTGCCAAGCGCCAAGGGACGCCATTGCCGGAGAATTCCCCCCACATTTCCATGAATAGCCATGGCTCAAGGGGGTGTTTCACATGAGAGCTCTCGCTCCCCAGGAACGCTCCGGCCAACCCGACGGGCTTCCGTGAGGAATTGACGGCGGAGTGCCATCCGGGAGCTGCAAGGAGCATACAGGGCCCAGGGGGCGGGACGACCAAAGCTAGCTCTGGCCCTCGCAATTTATCCGGATCGGCAGAGCTTAGACATCAGCTGGATCCTTTGGCCCCTGTAACGGTCGGGAGTCGCACGTTCGTGGGCGGGGGTTTCATTGTGACTCGAAGGATCCATCGGCCTCTCGGCAAAGGGCAAGCCAGGGTCCCTGTTCGTGGCGGGATGGACCCCTGCCAGGCCTCGACACGGGCCCTGGAACGCTCCAATTACCCGAGCCTGGGCAGGCCCAGTGCAGGCCAGTTTCTCCGTCCCTAAATTAAGCGCCCCCGGCCGTTTCAAGGTGCCCCAGCCGAGATGACAGGCTTGCCTCGGCATGCCTTTGCACTGGATGCTGCCATCCTGCGACATGGTCCACTTGCCAGTCCATCCGGCTCCCCGGGCATGACAGGGTCATTTCCGACCACATGATGTGGGTGGGTTGTATATAGTACGAGGTTCGTCGGACTCTATCGCCACACGGATTCCAGGAACTGTCGATAACACATGTTGCAAAGGTTTCCACCATGGCGCTGTACCGCAGTCTCTTCCTCCTTGCCATCATTGGCCTGAGCAATGCTGCTCCCTCCCAGGTGCAACGCAGCCCAGATGCCACCCTTCACCCTCGTGCTGTCTGCACCCCAACTGCCGGCGGGGATTCGTCGACAGACGATGTGCCCGCCATCACCGAGGCCCTCAGCTCGTGCGGAGACGGAGGCACCATCGTCTTTCCCGAGGGCAGCACGTACTACCTCAACAGTGTTCTGGACTTGGGCAATTGCAGTAACTGCGACATCCAAGTGGAGGGCCTGTTGAAATTCACCAGTAGCACCGACTACTGGAGCGGCCGCACCGCCATGATCAGTGTCTCCAAGGTGGACGGGATGAAGCTGCGATCACTGACAGGGTCCGGCGTCATTGATGGAAATGGCCAGGATGCGTACGTGATTGATCCCCGACGGAGAGGCCCTTGTTAGGGGACCGAACTGACCGATTCTTCCGCAGGTATGACCTCTTTGCAAAGGACACCAGCTACAGACGCCCCACCCTCCTGTACATCACGGGGGGCAACAACATCGAAGTCTCCGGGCTGCGCCAGAAGAACCCGCCCAACGTGTTCAACTCCGTCAAGGGGGCCGCCACCAACATTGTCTTCTCAAACCTGCGCATGGACGCGACCTCCAAGTCGGACAACCCGGCCAAGAACACGGACGGGTTCGATATTGGCGAGAGCACCTATGTGACCATCACCGAAGTCACCGTCGTCAACGATGATGACTGTGTGGCCTTAAAGCCCAGCTCCAACTATGTAACCGTCGACACGATCAGCTGCACTGGCTCCCATGGTATCTCCGTGGGCTCCCTGGGCAAGTCAAACGACGACTCGGTCAAGAACATTTACGTCACCGGAGCGACCATGATCAACTCCACCAAAGCGGCCGGCATCAAGACTTATCCGAGTGGGGACAGTCATGGTGTGTCGACGGTCAGCAATGTGACGTTCAATGACTTCACCGTGGACAACACCGATTATGCCTTCCAGATCCAGAGCTGCTACGGCGAGGATGCGGACTACTGCGAAGAGAACCCGGGCAACGCGAAGCTGACGGATATCGTCGTGTCCGGATTCAGTGGCACGACTAGTGACAAGTATGACCCGGTCGTGGCCAACATCGACTGCGGAGCGGATGGAACGTGTGGCATCACCATCAGTGATTTCAAGGTCAAGGCGCCCTCGGGAGATGCGGAAGTGCTGTGCGCCAACACCCCGTCCGATCTGGGGGTCACTTGCACATCGGGCGCCTCGGGCTGAAAGGTCTGACCGGAGGATGGGTTCCGGTGTCCATATTAATTAGTTTGCGTCATGGGACCGAGCCAGGGGAAAGTCTTGTAAATAGGCAATGAACAAGTTGTCTGGCAATATCATTGGGGCCTTGTTGCGTAGCCATGGACAGTCATGGACAGCCATCGGGATGCAGGAGAGATCATCACAACCCTCTCGTCAATGGGGACAACCCTTAACAGACGATGAAGGTCCTCCTGAGCAAGCATCAGCGGGGTAAATCTCACACCTGCAGAATTTTCAACCTGTGGCACCACCGCTGATTTGTCGGCGATCGCAACCCTCTGTAGGTATTCTCCGATTCCCCGCACGCAGCCAGCGGCCTATCATGGGGAGAGGGGCCCGGACCCTTCGGCCAGTGCTGCTTGTCCATCTCCGCAATTCAGGCCGGGGATGTCATCCGTCTGGAGAACCCGCCCATCCGGGATAAGACATATCCGCGGCTCCAGTATCCCAGTCCCTCCACCAATCGCCCATCTACTAGAGAGTCGGAGGTCGGCGTCAACAGCGCATCGGACCCCACTGTCGCTCCTACTTCCGAGTTCTTCTTCGGTCGGTTGGATAATTGGGGAAAGCGTGAGGGTACGACACGAGAGGGCTGTCGACATATAAGAGGCCAGGGGATTGCGCATCAGTGATGCTCGCATGAGAAGCAGGATCATCGTTCCAGCGTTGTACTTAGCATCATGAAGTTGCTTTGGGGCCTCGGCTCCCTCCTGGGCTGTGCGACAGTCGCTGTCGCCAAAGTCGATCCTCCTTACTATGCCAACCTGACCTGGCAGCCTGCTCGCAGTCTGTCCAACTGGTCTAACCTGACCGTGGAGACCCAGACGGGCACCTTCATCGGCATGCTGAACGATAGCTATCCCGACGTTCGCCAGTTTCTGCGCATCCCGTATGCCAAGGTCGGTCGCAACCGACCCTCTGCCTATCTTTATCATCCTCCTAATAGGCCATCTTCTTAGCCACCGGTCGGAGACCTGCGATGGATGCCCCCGCAAAAGCCGGAGAAGTCGCGCAGAAAGTACGACTCGACGCGGTACGGTCCTGGTATGTTGCTGTCCCATATGTCTGTCCTTCGATGCACTGCTGATTCTCGTCTAGCGTGTCCACAGTATGTCAGTGGTGAGAGCAGCATGTGGAACGAATATGCTCCCCCCAACCTACTGCTCAGCCTGGGCGAAGACCTAAACCAGGGAGCAGTGGCCTGGTCCTCGGCAGAGGACTGTCTCTCCTTGGCCGTCTGGACCCCATCCTATGCAAACCGCACCTCCAAACTTCCTGTGGCGCTCTTTGTGACCGGCGGAGGAGGTACAACGGGAGGCATTGAAATCCCTTCCCAGCTGCCCTCCCCGTGGGTCTCTCGCTCGCAGGAACATATTGTGGTGACGATCAATTACCGCGCCAACATCTTCGGAAGTATGGCCCCCTTCCCTGGAGTTGTATCGCGCTTATCATACTCATTATATAGATCCGAAATCCAGGGCCTTGAATGATACATCGCTGACCCTGCTGGACGTCAGAGCGGCGGCAGAATGGGTGCATGAAAATATCGAGGCTTTTGGTGGAGATTCGCAGAACATCATGGTGTGTACTAACCGATTGCGGACTATGCAGCGACTAATGTCTGTTATAGCTCTGGGGTCAGTCGCAAGGGGCAGCCTTGACGCACCTCTACACCCTCGCCTTCCCCGACGACCCTCTGGCAGTCAAGTTCGGTGTCATCTCGCAGCCACCCTCCGTCACCATCGACCTGAGCACCACTGACGATGTCTACCAGGACTTTGACATTGTCGCCAAGGCCCTGGGCTGCAACTACGGCGATGATGCGGAGGCCGAGCTCGAGTGCATGCGCCAGGTCTCATGGGTCCAGATCGAAGAGTACATCAACCGGTACTCGGGCTCACCGTCGATCGCATTCAGCAACTATATCCGTGAGATCTTATCCCTCTCCCCTTATTCCAATACTGACCTACAATGTAGCCGATGAAAAATACATCTTTTCCAATGAATCGCAGCGATATGCCGAAGGAAATGTAGCCCAGGGCCCAGCCATCCGGTCCGATGCAGCCAGGGAAATGGCATCGGACAATACCACCTCGGTGATGATAGGAGAAGGGGAATGGGATTGCAGGGCAGCCCAGGACTCGGCGCTGCGCCGGTCCCTCGGCCTCGACACCTATCGATACTTCTGGGCCGGCAACTTCTCCAACATCAGTCCCGTGGACTGGCTGGGTGCCTTTCACTGGTCCGACCTGCTGCTGATCTTTGGTACCTACCGGGAAGACGTGGGGGAGATTCCAGAGTTGGAGGTAAAGACATCGGAAACCATGCAGGATCACATTTTGGCATTCCTGAAGGATCCATCCACGGTCAACGTTACCGTCGGATGGCCTGCGTTTGACACGGACAGTCCTGGCGGCGGTCAGATCCTCGAATTCGGCAAGGGGGCTCCTGTGCGTATGGTGACTGGGGACTGGCTTGATGGAGGGTGCTATAACTCCTCGATCCCGTTCCGGATCTGGGGGTGAGCTTGGAAGCTGAAGTCATATGGAAAACCATGTTGTCAGTGTTGAGGGGCGATTCATATTCAAGATGCCTCGTTCGTGTTCTGTAATGATATATCGACAGTCAATGTCCTTGTGGCTGATCGTCAAAGCCCAAAAATAATTTTGTGATTAAAGGAAATCATTACATCGTAAAATCTTATCCATCTCAATACCGCGGCGACGCATCCGCAGGAATGCCCAACAGATCCCCCACCGGCTGGCCCTCCATCCACGCATCCATCGCCTTATACAATTTGAAGAACGCCTCATTCTTCATCGTCGGCAAATCATTCAAGATCGGATGACCCAGTTTTGCCTGAGCCACGGCCAAATACTGATACCCCTTGGGGTATTTCTCGAGTTCCGCCCGGTCAAATTTGGGTACGGTCTGGCCATCTGTGGGCGTGACCTTGTCCTTTTCGTAGAATAGTTTGATATACGCAACTTTCCACTGGCCGCCTTGCTTGATGCAGAAGTTGATGAAGCGGCAGTCGCACTCCACGTCGAACTCGACGCCGTCCCAGTCGAAGCGTTGCGTGATGGTCGCCTTCATCTTGCCGATGGCGCGGTTGGTGGCTGGGTTCAAGTCGACCAGGGTTCCATTCTCGCGATGCATGATGTGGTCGCCATTGGCGCGTCCTTTGATGGACGTGGATATGAAGTCATCGATGGGGAGACCGCCGCTCCAGGCTGGAGGGATATCAGTGCTGGGGCCAGCAAGGGTGTTGCTGGTTGGACATACTGGTGAAGACGAATGCGCCGTCCTTGACGAATAGGTTGCGGTAGTGGTTCCATTCCGAGGCATCTCGATACACCGGCCATCCCTTGCAGAGCTCGGAGACGCAATAGCGGTCGAGGATGTCGGCTTCGGAGCCGTTGATGTGGCTCCAGATGGTGGGCTGGGTTTCTTTCTCGGTGATGTTGTAGACCATGTTGGACGACAGTTGTCTCTGAGGAGATGAGGGATGAACAGCCTTTCCAGCACTATATAGCCATCGATTTGAACCCAGAGTGACAGGCCATGACATCATTCCCGACCGTGGTTGAAGCTGGCCGGGAAAGCTGAGGCTTTCCGTAGCATCCGGTATCTCTCATCCTGTTCTCAACTGCCGACTGGGCGACCCGAAGCCATTGCGGTGTTCAAAATAGCGTCATTGTCATCCCTGAAATCTTGGAAAGAAATGGGCGCAACTTGGTACTGTCCAGTCAGGGGACGGCTGTGGTAGACGTAGGCGTGGCTTTTCCAAGTTCTTGCCGTGGGCGTCGTCTGCTATGGGCATGCCGAACCCTAGGATCTCCATGTACAAAGCGGACTGGCAGGCATTCCGGGCTCATGGAGCCTTGGAAGTTGAAAGCTTGGGAAAGTTCAAGGAAACCAGGGAGGCCGCTTTGCGACCGGGGCCGAGTCAGCCGTCACCGGCTCGGGACCGCCCCTGACTCGGGCGGGGTCTAACCAGAAAACGGTAGCTCCCGTTGTCCTGTCAAAAAATTCCTGTCCAGTCCACCCAGTTTGACTGAGAACACGACGTGCAAAACGATCATTGATCAGTAGAAGTCTCAGGTCCTCTGTATCCCCGTATGCTTAAAATGCTTTCGAGCACAATTATTGTCGATTAGTTGTTTGCAACCCACGCCATATCGGAAGTACTCATCGACGTGTCGGATCCGCACAATATATATCGCTCGGGCCCAGGAGGAGAAGATGGTGATGGTATATAGAATCATAGTACTAAGTGCCAGGACCTGGATTCCTTGATAGAATACACACGGTGGAAATGATCCCAAGACCCTGAGCCAAAAAGAAAGGACCAATTTCACAGAATCTCTTCGCTTTGATGGAAATAATGACAACATTCCGCTGCCGCGGTCCGGGCACGCGCGGTCGCGCCGGCTTTGTTTATCCCCAATCCCCACCCCACCCCACGCTCATCTCCGCTTCATCCACCAAAGTCGGTCTTTTAGCTTAGGCAGATCGCATCACAGCCGATCCGTTCACAGTCTGATCTTACAGTGCATTTATTATCAGCACGGGTCACTATTCCCGATCGCATGCTGGAATCAATATGATGGGCACGTACGGGAAGAGTTACGACTCGAGAAACACAGGATGAATGCCAGAAGATGAGATCCCACAGATTATTATGCTAACAGTTCAATACCCCGTCGGAACAATATCAATCACACCCACCCACACACCCCGCGAAGCTTGAGAAGACGATATGTACATGCCAAAGAAAAAATGTGAAGGCGAGTGGCCGGCCCGTGGATTAGGTCCTTTCACTTGCCCCCCACTGCTATCAAGGCCCCAAATTAGAAAGGAATAAGGCTAACGACGACGAAAAGTAATAGGAAAACCGAGATGCTTTTTGAAATGATCCACAACTAGAGGTGCACTCCCACACCGGACGTGGATGTGCCGTGGTAGTTACCCAGATAGTCTCCCAGCTCCGAAATCGCCAGCTGGCGAAGTTCACTGCGCAGGACCTTGCCGGACTACCATGCGTTGGCTCGTTAGTATACCAGTCGGGAATGACAACAAGAGGGGGACTATGGACGTACCGCATTCCGAGGGATCTTTTCGATAAACGAGATGCCTCCCGAGAGGCGCTTGTATGGGGGCAGCTTCTCGGAGATGAGCTGGTGGATTTCCTCTGCCGACACAGAGGTCTTTGGAGAGGTCTGAATGTACGCCCGGGGACCCTCATCCTCGTTCCTACAAGAGTTAGTTGGTATTTTGAGTATCGCACAGAGAGGCTTACACTGCGACTCCGATGACCCCAACATCGCACACGTGCGGATGCTGAAGGAGCACCGACTCGATCTCGACCGGAGACACGTGGCTTCCACAGACTTTGATCAAATCCTGTGGCGATGGTGAGCATCAATCAGCTTTGCTGAAAGCGGGAAACGATAGCGCAAGAGCGTACCTTTTTGCGGTCGACGATATACCAGTTGCCTTCATCATCCACATACCCGACATCACCCGTGGAGACCCAACCTCCGGCCCCGATCAATTGTTCCGTCGCGGCTGCATTGTTCCAGTATCCACGACTCGACCCTGGCGTGCGGATCCAGATGTCTCCCACTTCGCCGGTCCTCAAAGTCCGAGAGGGGTCGCTGGAATCGGTCACTTTGCCTTCGTATGTGGCATTTAGCTGGCCCACAGTCTCCGACTTGGGAAGTCGCAGTGGGTCTGGTCCAGTGATGGTACCCGTTCTATGGTCAAATGGTCAGCAACGGACTGTCGGCTCGCACGGGCTACCTACTCTGTGAGTCCCCAGGCACGGGCGACGTATCCAATCCCCAGACTTTCCAGCTTGAATTTGGTGAACTGGCTCATCGGCGCAGCACAACCCTCAACACGGCGGAGGCACGATAGATCATATTCTCGACAGATGGGCGCATTCTTTGCCATAGCCGTGAGCACGGAGCTACGAATGATAGCATCCGTAATCTGAAATCGCTGAACCGCTTCGCAGATACTTCGGAAGTCATTGCGTCGCATCAGGTACAGGGGGACGCCCATCCTGGGGAAGATGACACAATATGACCGCTGGCCGACACTGTGATTGATTGCCAAGGAGCCCAGCACGCGGACATCTTCTGGGCCTCCCAGTCGAGGATTGTATTTCCAAGCCGGATGCGTGGAGATACGTCGTGTGTATCCCAACGCCGCAGCAATGTAATTGCGATGCGACAGTTCCACCCCCTTGGGGTCACCAGTCGTGCCCGAAGTGAAGAGCATGAGGATTGTGCTGTTATAATCCCGTGCGGAGACAACATTGGGATACCAGAACCGGGCCCCCTCCCATTCAGATGCCACCATGGTCTGCCAATGTTGAATCGGTCCTTCCGGTTGGGTGCAGCCGTCCAGGAAGTCGTCGTCAAACACGAAGATTCGGCTGTCGGGATGATTGGCCTGGCGCGCAGCTTGGAGGGCTACTGGAAGAGTGGCTCGACTGGCGAAGATGACTGAGGGTTGAGAGAAGGTGATCAGACGATAGAATTCGGGCTGGTTGAGGGCGGGCTGTCCGGATGCGAAGATGCATCCAGCCATCACGGTGCCCATGAGGAGTGCGGGATAGCAGAGGGCATTGCTGGTCACACAGAGAATGCGGTCCTTGGGGTTGACTCCCAACTTCTGCAGTCCTACCGCCACCCGAGCGGACAGCAGGCGGTATTCTGCCAGTGATAAAGATCGAGTATCCGGGTGGTCGGCATCGATGAGGACCTTTCGGTCACTAAGAGAGCGTCGCGGGGAGCCAAAGACGAACCGAGGGAGTGAACATTGGGGAATCGGGGTGGTCCATTTCGAAGCAGTGTAAGACGACCTCTCGCTCTGCACTTGCGACGTCGGAGGAATCATGATGAAAGAAGCTCACGAGAATCAGCAATGGTTCGGTCGCCAAGCTGGTGTGTGATCGGATTGAATCTGGCCTTTGACCCCCCAGCGCCCTCTCCCTTATATAGTTTCCGTGATGAACATGTCGCGACAGCAAATTGGGTTGGTGATGGGTTTACGTAAATGACGCTTCTAGCGCAAGCCACGCCGGAGTATCGAACACTGATGCCTGCAGACTGTGGAACTATGGAAAATAGACCGGTCTGGTGGCTGCCGATGACAATCGCAGATCTGCACGTGTGGAGAAGGGGGCTGCCTGGTTTGTTGCAGGCTTGCAGCTGCATGCCGATGATCTACCTTTCCGCCTGGCCTGGCCGTATAGGTTGTCGATCAATGTGATATAGGTTGGGATCAGTTTCACTCAACTCCACAGCGGCATTTGTTGGGCCCTCTCTCCGGAGTTCAGTAGTGGCTCGGACATTTCCTTGCTCGGATGGAACGAGGGAGCTGACTGCCCTAGTTATCACATTTCTCGGATCACATCGGCATCACTCTTGCGCGAAATCCTGTTCCCGATGCAATATCTCAATAGACTTGAGGGGAATCAGCTCACCACATAGGCCGCTCAACCGATTCTGATCACCCGGGGTGGACAGTGGATGTGATAGACGAGTAGCCGTGTAACTGCCAGGCACACGCTCGAAACCAGAAGTGATACGGGGAATTTCATTGTGTACATGCAGGTGCCAAGCATGAAGATTAATCAACAGCTCGTCTATCTCGGGAATCCGTGCGACCCAAGACTTCCTACGGAGAATTCTTCCCGATATGTGCACACGAGATCCATGGTACTGGCGCCTGTATTCAGCTATTTGATCTTATCTACCTATGGGTTGTCGTCCTCGATCTACGGTGGCTTGATAGATTCCGACGACATGGTTCGTCTGAACGAGCGCCTGCTCACACCCTCGCGGCTATCTTCTTACGGTAATCATGGCCCCAAAACATGACTCCCCACAGAAGCAAGCTGGAGATCATCCACATCACGGCAATCAGGGTTCCCATCCAGCCCATCCCAATCGCATCAATGATCGGCACCGCGGCCGCAACCGCTCCGGCTCCCAGAAAACAACGGAACATCGTGTTGGATGCCGTGACTGTCGCCGCCCGCTGGACGTGGCAATCCATCAGCAGTGTGATCAGCGTGCTGGTGGCCCCGGCGATGGTATGTGCGGTGAAGAACAGCATGATGAGGGGCCCGGCCACATTGACATTGTAGTTCATGACCCATCCGTAGCCGACGATGAAGATACAGGCCAAGTACACCATCGGCAGAGTGATCTGGAGACGAGCCCTCTCGACGGGGAATTCGAGAAGGTTCACTTGGCGGTTGTTCACGACCTCCAAGCCCCGCTGCTTGCCCAGCCGGCGGAAATTCCAGTCTACAAACCGTCCGATCGTCCACCGGGAGGTGAGACTGCCGATGCCGTACGGGATATAGCACAGGCCGACCTGGAGCGAGTTGTAGTTGTACTTCTCTCCGAGCTGGGAGGATAGACTGCTCAGCACGGCAAAGTATCCGCAGTAAAGGAGGGAGGTGAACGCAATGAGGGCGCCGGTTTCTTTCTCGAGGGCGATCTGGACACTGTCCCACGGGGTTGGTCGTTTGACTTTGGGTGCGTCTGCCAGCTTGTTTTTCGCCGTCTCATTGTCGACCAGTTGTTCGGGTTTGATGATGGTAATCAGCGGACGGTTCCAGCGTGGAGCAGGGATCGACCCATTTCCGACGACCTGCCGACAGGTCTCGGGAAAGCAGAGCAGGATGAGGATGATCATTGCCCCGGCAAAGATGGCGAGGAACCAGAAGATACTCTCCCAGTTCATGAACTGGGCCAGAACACCTCCAATGATGGGGCCGAGGGCGGGGCCCATGGTGATGCCCAGCGACGACCAGATCATGTATTTGCCTCGCTCGCCTCGAGTGACCACGTCGGCCGTGACAGCCATGCCAACGACCGAGATGGCACTACTCCCGCAACTCTGGAAGGTCCGGAGGACAATGAGCGCAATATAGTTATCCTGCAGGGCCAGGCCGATGTTGACGCCGATATATATGATCAGGCAGACCAGCATCGTTGGCCGGCGACCATACACATCCGAGATACTTCCGGTCACCAGAGGCGCCACGCCTTGGAAGATCTGCGCGGATCTTGATTAGCCAATGCCATCCCTCGACAAGACAGGGTAGGCTCTTACCATGAACGTGGTGATGGTGAGGTTGATCTGGCTGACGGAGACATGCAAGTCGTGAGCCAACTGATCAATGGCCGGATAGTAGATGTTTGCAGACACGGGAGCCAGAAACCCGACGATCGCAGAGATGGCGATGGTCATGATCTTCTGCCTCTCCGTCAAGACGGTATAGGGAGGTTCGGGTGGCGCGGTGGACGCCTGAGAGAGTGGCTGAAGACTCGCGCTGCTGGCATTTCCGCCCAGCGAGCCGAGCTCAATGGTGTGTACGGTCTCTTGAGGACCCTTGTCTTTTGTGTCTTGCGACATGACGTTGCCTTGGGCTTGAAGGAGTGACTAATGTAGGAGAAGGCCTCGAGGAGGAAAGGAGTGGATTGGCGCGGTGGAAGCGTAAATCGAGCGCGAGAATTGCCATGTCTGGCGCTGTTATACGGTCTTCTGCTGGCTCGATCTCGCCCCCTCCGATGACATAGGCACCCATGCGATCGTTGCTTGCTTTCCTGAACGGGTGATTGAACGCGACATCATGGTTCCGATGCTCTGGCCCTAGCTGGCTTTGCTTAAGGAGATTTCCCGTTCGGCCCACGGGTGCCTGGGCCCCCAGCAAGACCACGGACGCCTGTCCTACCCACCGGCTGCATGATCTTCAGGCTCAGCTCGCCAAGAGCGGAGCTGGGGTCCCGGATGGCAATAACAGTTGAGTAATGGAAACTAGAAGGGGAAATGGCTGCAGCGGCAAGGGTGAAATGGGGCCCGCGAAAAAGCAAGCACGAGCAAAGGAACAGCAAAGTGCGCCGAGAAGAAGACGCGACAGCTTCGGCCGCGTCAATCGCTGCATTGTCGATCTTGCATATTCCCGCTACTGCAACAACTATCGACGGCGAAATAAACTCCCGCTGGGGCTGTCGATCCCGCAGCTGGCGCAACCCTAAGCCCACATCGCGGACCTGCAGCCGCTCAGCAGAGCTGGCCAGCCCAACAGAAAGTGGTGGTTGAACCATCCCGCGATGGCATCCCGCGAGCATTGCGACACCAGCATATAAAGCTGAGCGGGATTGGATCCGCCGATTGATCAGACAACAGCATTGAAGACATCTTTCCTTCAAGATTTCCTGCCAGGCACATTCGTCCATCATGGCTCCATCGATCCAGTTCTTGCCGGAAGGGGACACTTCATCAGGCACATCATATCCTGTTACTCCCGCCCCGGAAGCACCAAAGACTGCAGAACATGCGTACAATGTTAGTCAGCCCAGCGAAGACCAAGATCATGCTAACACCTTGAAAGGACACCCTCCGCAAGTTGAACCTGCTGGATACCAACTTTGCGTACCGGCAAAGAGCCATCAAGACTGACAACTGGGATGTCTTTATCGAGGACATGCTGCGGTGGTGCCGTGCGGCGGGATATGAGGTACGTCATCTCGTGCCGCCCATTACTCCTCCGATCTGACAGAGATCTCCAGAGTCCCGATTTCGATCCCCTGAATGCGGTGCATATTGCCGGAAGTAAAGGCAAAGGTTCCACCTCGGCCTTTATTTTCTCGATTTTGTCCGAGTACCAGAGTCAGGAGGTAGGTCATGCAACTCACGCGTGTTCTCGATACTCCCTCGAGCAGTCACCACTAACGCCAACCAGAGCCCAATCCAGAAGCTGGGTCTCTACACGTCTCCCCACTTGCGCACCGTGCGAGAACGGATCCGCATCAGCCCGTCCAAGGACATGCCCTTCTACCACACCCCACTGTCGGAGGAGCAGTTCGTGCAGTACTTTTCCGACGTATGGGAACGACTAGGCCTGACAGACGACTGCGCCAAGGGAGGCCCGCCATTTGCTCGCTTCCTCACCTTGGTGGCACTGCATGGCTTCCTCCAGGAGAAGGTCGACACCGCTGTGGTCGAGGTGTGCCTCGGAGGCCGCCACGACTCGACCAACGTACTCCACCGACCCAGTGTCTGCGCGATCACCAGTCTGGCCCTGGAACACACGGACCTACTGGGTGACACCATCGAAGAGATCGCCTGGGCCAAGGGTGGTATCATCAAGCCCGGTGTTCCCGTCTTCACAATCCCTCAGAAGCCCGGCGCCACACGCACACTGCAAAAGATCGCCGCCGAGCAAGGCGCGGAGCTGACGATCGTGCCCGTCCACCCGGAGGTGGAGACCATGGAGTTGGGTCTGGCCGGGGAGTTCCAGAAGATCAACGCCAGTCTCGCCATCGCCGTAGCCGCCAGTCATCTACGCCGCATGGGCTATTCCGGGATCCCCGAGAACATCACATCCGCCCCCTTACCCGAGAAATTCCGCCGGGCGCTCCGCAACGCCAGCTGGCCCGGTCGCTGCGAGACGCGGGACTGCCGATCGGGACGATTCCTGCTCGATGGCGCACACACCGTCGAAAGCATGGACCTGGTGGGTTCGTGGTTTGCCAAAAAGGCGGCGCAACACGAATCCTCGAAGCGGGTGCTCATCTTCAACCAGCAAACCCGCGATGCCTTTACTTTGGTTCGACACCTGCGGGACAGCATTCGTCGGTCGGCGACAGGCGCCGTTACCGACGTGCCCTTCCACCACGTCATCTTCTGCACTAACATCGCCTGGGAGAAGAATGAGGCTGCAGATATGGAGCGTGCATCGATGATCTTCACGGGGAACTCCGGGCCAGAGAACCTGACCCTGCAGACCCAGCTGAGCGGCTACTGGCGTGGCATCCCAGGTGAGGAGATGACGGGCGTCACGGTCGTCCGCACAGTGGAGGAGGCGGTGCGATGTGCCGGAGGCGTCGGAGGCGTCGCAGGGAAGTCACCGCTCGTCCTGATCACGGGCAGTCTGCACTTGATTGGGAGTGCGTCGGAGGTGCTGGAGACGCTGGAGGAGGAGGGGGTCCATTTGTAAAAGGAGCTTGGGGCGGAGGTCTCATTGATTTCGGATGTACACTGTCACATTATTCATGATCGATGTAATTAATTCTTTGGTCGGGTAGGAGTGGCCATACAAAAACGGGGTACTGGTTTTCAGGTATTGCCGGACTGTACGGCAAAGCAGTAATAGGGAGGAGCAATTGATCGGGTTTCCAGGGCAGATGCCATGTAGTTACGTCGTGTATTGTAGGAAAAGTGTATAAAACATATGTACAATATGGGTTCCCCCGTATGTTGGGCACTGAATGCACAAGACATGGTCTAGATAAAATCGTTAACGAGTTCAAAAGGCCGATTCTTCCCTCTGCCGACGATCGTGCCACTCATCCTCCTTTCCGACACTCAGTCTCTCGTACCGCTCCAGCATGTCGTGGAGCCCATAGCTGGCCAACGACTGTGGTGCTTCGCGGGTATCGAGATAGCTGTCGTCGCCGTCAATCTTGGTCAGGCTTTCCGCGTAGCGATCCCACCGGTCGGGGGCCCGCGACTGCGAGTCCTGCTGGAACAGCTCCTTGATCCCAGGAGGCACCTCCTCCGACTGCTGCACCCGAGCCCCTTGGTTGCGGGACCGCACGGCCAGTTTGAAGAGGTGGAACACGCTCCGTCCGAGCTGAGACCGACAGGCGATGATGGACATGGCGCTGGTCAGCGTCAGAAAGTCCCGGTCGAGGATGTCGAAGTTGTCCTGATCGAGGAGCGTGAACAGCGCGAGATTGATGGCGTACATGGCGAACTGATGGGCGTGCTCCATTCCGTACTCCGTCCGGAGTCGTTGCGAGAGGTTGGCGATGGTCCGCGCCGAAGAGACGGCAATGTCCCCGGCACTGAATCCTTTGCTATTTGGGGGCGTGCGGTCGTCGGATTCCGACAGTAGGGGGTGGACCCCGAACCGGTCGCAGCACAAATTGATGACTAGCGTGTGGTATCGCATTCTGTTGCATAAGGCCCAGTTTAGCTCTCTGCGGGCCCAACATCAAACGGTGGCAACACCCACCTGAGTAAGACCAAATGCGGGGCCAGTCGCTCAGCCGGAGCGAAGCTGTCCGGGAGATCCGCCTCCCACTGGCACAGCTGATCGTAGAGATCCTGCTTGCCCTGATCCGGATCGATCTCCGATGTGTCTATCCGAGACAGATTCCAGGAGATATCGCGGGCGATGAACGAGAGCCTGCACGCCTCATCGAAGTACAAGCTCATGTATGACGGCCGGGAGAGGTTGGAAATTGGGTATGGCGTCCACATTTCACTCAAATCCGCGTCGTTCCGATTGATGCGTTCCACGCTCACGGACCTCACGCGGCTCGGTCGGAGGAAGTTGGTGTGCACGACCCTGTCATCACCAGCGGTCAGAAGAGCCCTGCGTCAGGGGGCGAAGAAACCTACGTATCGACTTGAAATAAGCCCCATGCAGTGCGCTTGACCGAGACAATCATATCCTCCGACATCTGTGATGTCCCGAGAACTAAGTCGGGCTTGTTCACGATGCCCAGCGACTCGGCCATCTCGATGGCGCGATGGAGCATGGTGTAACCCCAATCATCATGACCTGACAGGGAATATCTGGGAATTAGGACGCGATCAGGGCCTCAGATCGACGGGTGTAGGCGTATACCGCCCAGGTGGTGACGGCGTACCTCTCATACAGCAGCAGATGTGCTTGCAGGGAAGCCAGGCGGATATCTCCTCCTTTCTCAAACTGATGCGATTGTAGATGGCGCTCTGCCTCGGCCAGGAAGTCGGCGCCTTTCGTGCGGACATCCCCGGGGATGCTATAAGCTTCGGTATATTGCGAGTAGTACTAGTCGGTTCCACGAGCGCATTCTTAGTAAACGCGCATTGCGATCAGCCACCGGCGGACAGAACTTACGCATGCATTGGCCAGAAGGGCATTCACCAGGAATGGACTGCAAAAGTCGGACTCGACCTGCCCCAAGGCCATGTGTTTGACAAAGGTCTGGCTGTCGAAAAAGGCGAAGAAGGGATAGTCCCAGACGAGATAAAGGGAGACTAAATGCGAGACCAAGTCATCATCGTCGGTGACGGAGGTCCATGGTTTGGCGGGGAGGCGGAAGGGGGCACTGCCGCACAGGTAGCGGATGTCCATGATCTGCGGGCGAAACCGCGGCGGCTCACTTTCGACCTCGATGCCGCGTCGCAGGCCCTCCAGGCGGTCCAGGGCTTCTTGGTCCTGCGCAGTGGCCCGGGCATGGGCCAGGGCGCCGTCGAGGTATGCACGCACCTCCTCCAGCGAGGCATGGTTGCGGATCATCTCCACCAGGGTCTGGGCATGGTCTGGGTCGGTGAATCGCACGACCTGGAAGAGGTCGTACAGCAGGTCCTCATGATAGTTGCCCGAACTGGTGGCGTATTCGGCGGCCGCCCGTTGAATGTGGTGGTCCGCCTGGGGCACCGGGGCAGGGGCTCTCTACGGCCTCGTCATTAACGCGGGTCTTGTCCTTGCACTTCTAAGGACGACTCAGCGGGAGGGCATAGACGGGGAGAGACTTCTTACCTCGGGGGGAAGGGCGCCGTTGGGTTTCTTTCTCCGCATGGACATGGTCGATGCATAGGAGAGGACAGTAGACACGGGAGGGGTGGAAGATTAGTGGTGGTGCCTGAGTTGGAAGATGAGGTGGACGGTTCCTCGTGGATGATGCCATCATGACATCAAGATGTCGGCGGAGGGGCCGGAGAAATCCCCGGCCTCCGATCGGCCCCCAAAAGCACTGGCCATGGCGATGCGTTTCCAATGATCTTGACAGAGATTCCGCTGGGGACAGTATGCCCTGCCCCTGGAGATGACTCTGATGTGCTTTGAAATGAGGGGAAGGAGGGGAGAAGAAGAGCAAGACGCGGAGATGCGATGCGATGAGGGGAATCGGGCTGAGGTAAGCAGGCCGACGCGGACCCGAGTTACGGCCGATTTTCTACTGTCTTTCATTCTGAAGAGCTAGGATGATATCGAATGGGGAAAAAAGACAGAAGAGAAAGAAAGACAGCAATTCTTTGGTCTCGAGATTCGGTTCATTCCCAGGACGTTGGAATGACTGAGGTCCACTGATCGTACCCAATCCCGGATGGTTACAGAGATATACATTGGGGTGGAAGAGCATACACTTAAGTGTACCTAGGGCACAGGTCCAAGCAACATGAACATCCGCTCCTTTCCCATCGACATGTGCCTGAAGATCTAAGGAAACCACGCGCAAGGCTACTATTTCTTCGAGAAGAACATCCCATCACGCTGATCGGCCAGGTGATGATGGTTACATAAGCATTAAGATATCATGTGACCGACGGGGGAGGCCATTCCCGATTGAGCAGCCTGATTGTGGCATCGGCCCAACTCCCAACAAACAGTCGGGCTTTTGTTGAGGGTTTTTTTTTCCCGGCACTAGGGCGTAGCGTGCATCCGACTTTCCGACACCGAGTGGAGTGCCCCCTTACCTACACAGTACACGGTAGGCCTTAAAACCTCCAGGATTCCGATCTAGGTCCAATGTGGGAATGAAGATGGTGCTAGTGCTCCCGGGGGGCCGTGAGGCAGAGAGCGCCCGATTAGTCCTGCCTGGGCCCAGTCGCCCGTCTTACGCTTGATCATGAAGCTTTAAATCAACCTCCGGTGCTGTCAGGATCTGTCCCAGTCTCTTCGCTGACGGCTGGTAACCCCTCATCGTCTTGGCCCCCCTCAAATGGACGCCATTCCTACTGCGACGCATGGCCTGGGTGAGAAGATGGGGACGGGGTCTCCCCCGCCACTGCTCAAAGTGCGCATGGCTTTTTCCCACCGGCTGAAGTGTTTCCTCCGACTGTGGCTGTTCAAATGTCTGGCCAGTGTCTATTTCTTCTACCGGTGGCTGTTCCGGACTCCATCCCCGCGCAACCGGCCTACCCTCGTCAAACAGTACCCATGTCGGCCCATGTTGAAGACTCACATCTTCTATCCCCCCGAGTACCGCCCGGGCGAGCAGCGCGCCCTATATATCAACATCCATGGGGGCGGGTTCGCCGTCGCCGATGCCCAGGTAGACGACCCCTTCTGTGCCGCTTGGGCCGAGCGCACTGGCATGCTGGTCGTGAGCCTCGACTACCGGAAAGTCCCGCGCTATCCATATCCTGTGCCTGTGTACGATGTGGCGGCTCAGGTGCAAGAAGTGCTCGAGGACCAGAGCTTACCGATTGACCGTTCCCGGGTGACCATCGGTGGATTCAGTGCCGGCGGTCACTTGGCCCTCGCGGTATCGCAATTGCCCCCCCTCCACGGGCTCGTCCAAGCCGCCGTGGTGTATTACCCGATTGTCGACTTTAGTCACCCGCCCCCCGAGAAGATGGCCACCCGGCCATACACGGATGGTCCAAGGGACAATCTCGGGGACACCGGGATGGGGTGGGCGCTGGAGTGGGGGATTGTTCCCGTCGGGCAGAACCGACGCGATCCGGTGCTGAGCCCCTGCTATGCAAAGGCCGAAGACCTGCCCCCGCGAATCTACATGGTTGCGGCGCAGTGGGATATGCTGCGGCTGGAGACACAGGAGATGATCCACCGCCTGGCCGGACTGGACGGAAAGGAAGACCAGGAAGAGCCATTTGACACGGGGGCGTACAAGTGGACCTTGGCCAAGGGATGCACGCACGGCTTTACGCACGGGCAGGGCGGCAGTCCTGCGGAGAAAGCGTACCGGAAGGAATTTTGCCGTGACCTGTATCGCCAGGCGCATGAGTGGCTGAAGAGCGGTGGGTTGGCATGATGACATTTCGCATGCATTTCCTAGGTGGACCTTTCATAGACCTCTTGCTTCAAACCACCACATTATACAGATGGCATGGATATAGCCATATTATAGACCAGGTATCATGACCAGGAACTCGGTCTGAAGCAGATACCGATGAATGATGACTTGTCCGATACTTTAGTTTTTGATTCGCAATCGAGTAACATGTAAGAACCCAAAGAACCCACCTGTGCGCCACCTTTCCTGCGCAATATCTCATAACTTTTGTAAGCCATTACCTCCCATCTCACCATTGACGCCTCCGCATTAAACCCTAGGGAACTGGCCAGGAAACAACCCACCCGGGCCTAAAATTGCGGAATGGCGGCATCAAACACCCCCCGGGGATCCCGCGTCCTCTTCAACTCCGCCAAAAACTCATAATCTTCGCCAAATACTTTCGTCGTATCCAGTTCCTCCGGCGCCGAAAGAGACATATACGGCGCATCCAGGATATTCCCCGGGTCCGTCCGTGCCAAGGCCGTTTGGAACTCCTGTCCCCAGGCCAGAATGGCATCCAAATCCTCCGGGGTATCCGTGGCCCCGATGATCTCGAACATGTAATGGCCCTCGCGACAGGGGAAGACGGAGTCTGGGGTGGGGTGGGCCGAAGGGGAGGCGGGGCGGAGCTCATGAGTGGCAAAGAGGACTCGGGGATCGGAGGACATCTTCGTGGTGTAGGTGCCCATTACATGGACGACCTCGTCGGTGAGCTGGCGTATGTTGATGGTCCAGACCCGGCCGCGGCTGTCCTTGGGGGAGAGTCGAGAGGCTTCGTCCAGCCAGGCGGGTGGAGTGGTCTCCTGGACGGAGTTGAAGGCGACCGGGGCGAGGGTGGAGACTTTGTCGAGCCAGATGCGCCCGGTGTCGAGGTCCGGGGAACCCCAAAGGAACAGCACGATGAAGGCCTTGCCGGTAGGGGTGTTGATCACTACTTGCTGGAGGTTCAGGGCGGAAGGGATCCCCTCGGCGGATAGGGCTTGGTAGCCGTGGTTGTATTGGCGGATGACAGCGGGAAGATCGCTGGATTCGAAAAAAAGAATCCCGGCGAGGATCTGGTGGAGGTTAGGATCTGGAGGGAACCTGGAACGGGGAACAGGGAGACGCACTTTCTTCAGGCAATGCACGGGCACGGTGATCTCCGCAATGACGCCAAACGCTCCTCCGGCGCCCCGGATGGCTCGCAGCAGGTCGGCATCTGCATCCATCAGCTCGCCTTGGGCGTTGATCACTTTGGCGGCGCGAATCTGGTCGACCCCGAGTCCGAACTGGGTGCTATATGGTCCGTAGCCGCCATACAGCGCCCATCCCACGTACCCGACCACGGAGATGGTTCCTGTCGCAGCCATTAGGCCCTGTTCGTGGAGCTTGGGGATAACATCGCCGAGCAGAGCGCCGCCCCCGATGCGGACGGTTTCGCCCGAGGGGTCGATCTCGACGTGGTTGATGAGTCGCAAGTCCAGGGTGACCCCCTGATCCTGGAACGACCGACCGAAGTTATCGTGCCCCCCAGCCCGCACGGTGAAGGGGATGCCATTGGCGATCAGGAAGGCCACCAGGGTGACCGCCTCGGGGATGGTTGGGGGGCGGACGATGACGCAAGGATTGACGTCCGGGAGGCGGGCAAAAGCCCAGCGGATGGCGGCATACTCGGGCGAGGCTGGAGTCACCCACTCGATGGTGCCATGCTCGCTTAGAAACCCCTGCAGTTTCGGCGGGATTGCTTGGGCATTGCTGGAATCCATGATGATGATGATGATGCCGGATGAAGAGGGCTGGGGGTTCGTGGGGAAGGAGGCAAGTTATACTGGCGGCTTATGGGCTTCTTCGTGTTTGACCCCGCGCGGATGACATGCTACCAGGGGAGAGAGCTGACGTGAGAGATCTTGGATGGTCCCAAGAAAGCTTAACTCTGTTCTCGAACGCGTCTCTTGGCCGCCACGCCTTCGGCCAGCACGCTGCGCATCTCGGCACTGCCCTTCCACTGCGCATAATCCCAGGCACTCCCCAAGGCCCCCTTGGCCTCGGGATCCGCCCCATGGGCCAGCAACCATCGGACTCTCTCCACCGCCCCAGCAATGACGGCATACACAATGGCATACCGCGGCGCCATCTGTCGGGAGTCCTGGGGTTGGTTCACATCGGCCCCGTGTGCCACCAGCAGGGCCATCACAGCAATGTGCGCGGTGTCAAACTGTTTAGTGGGAGTGATCAGATTCCGGTCAGCATCAGTCCCTGGTGGGCACGCGGCGGCAGCGGCATGCAACGGGAGGCCCTGCTGGACATGTGCGCCCGCATTTACCAGGAGACGCACCGTGTCGACGTCGCCGCTGCCGGCTGCCAGTTCGAGGGCCGACTGCCGATTGGAATCCGATGCCCCAGAGTTGGGATCGACTCCGTAGTCGAGGAACCAGCGGAGGAGGGGGTTGTTGGTGATGACCTGCACCGTCAGCAGGGTACCATCGTCCCAGAGGGTCTGCGGGCCCCAGCCATGGCGCGACAGCAGCTCAAAGAGGGCAAGGTGGCGGTCCGAGGGGGCCCGGAGGATGTTGACTGGGGTCCGCCGAACAATAGGCGCCCCGGCTTCGAGGAGGTAACGGGCGATATCCTCGTTGCCCGCACCGAGGGCAAAGGTGAGGCCCCGGTGGAGGAAGGCCGGCGTGCACGTTGGATCGGCCACCAGGGCCTGCACCGCGGGGAGAGGGCCGTCTCGACACGCACGTTCGAACGGGGTCGCGGGGTTGAAACAGAGCCCAGTCCAGGCCACATCGTTGGGATCCACGATGGGGAGGTCGCTGTAGTCCGCGAGGACCATGGACAACCCCTGGTAGGGCCGGGGTTGGGAACTGCGATGCTGCATCTGCTGCTGTTGCTGCTGGTGAGCCCGCATCATGAGCTGCCGCTGTTGCTGTTGCTGGTACAAAGGCTGGTCACGTTCAGCCATCCTGCCGTGGACGCGACCAGGAGTTAGATGAGAAGATGGATAGATTGGACGCGAGGGAATGTCAACCGACTAGTATGATGAGTCAGCGATGACTGACTGCTCTATTGACTCGTCTATAGGTGGCTCCCAGCGCAACGAATGCTGAATTGATCAGCATCTAGCAAAGGCAAAGGATATACATATGGCGATCCAATTGAATTCATCTCGCCTCCCACCTCCTTCCAAGAGCCTACTCGAATCCATCTCGAGACTATCACAAGTGATGCTTCAAGGCCCCCTCGAACTCAGCAGCAACAGATGGGCCCTCCCGGTGCAGGCGGCTCCCCCGCGGGTCATAGAGTGGCTCCGGCGTCACCGTGGCCGCGATGGGCTTCCCGAAATACTCAATCATGACTGCCTCTCCATCTCGGACCCAACCAGGCAACCATGCATAGGCAGCGGGCTTGCGGGTCGTGTAGCTAAAGACGGCGCTAGTAACATAGCCGATCGGCTGACCGTTGTGGTATACCGGTTCCTTTCCCAGGACCATCGAATGGCCGTCGTCAACAGTCAGGCAACGCAGGCGTCGAGCGGGTTTCTGGCGGGAGCATGCCTCCACTGCTGCCTTTCCGATAAAGTCCTCCTCTTTATCGGCCCGAACGGCATTCTCTACGCCGGCCTCGTATGGATTATGTTCCGTCGTCATGTCAGTACCCCAGGTCCGATATCCCTTCTCTAACCGCAACGCGTTCAAGGCACCACGGCCCGCGGCGATCAGTCCGTGGGGTTTGCCAGCCTGCCAGAGAGCATCCCATAGTAGGTGGCCGGATTCGGCGCTCGTCTGGATCTCCCATCCCAGTTCCCCAACGTAGGACTTGCGTAGAGCCGTGACAGGAATTCCGGCGATGGTGGCCCGCTGGACGCACATGTACGGCAGTGCGGTGCTCGAAAAGTCATCAGAAGTCACAGCACGAATAACATCCCGGGATCGAGGTCCCCATAGTCCGATACAACAAGTGCTGCCGGTGACATCGGACACCTGCACCCATTGGCTCGGAGTGTGATGCCTCTGACGGCGCGCTTCTCGAACCAGGTAAGCCACGTCGGTTGCCGTGTTCGCACCGATTTGGAAGACATCCTGTTCCAGGCGGGCGATGAAAATGTCGCTGCGAATCTTGCCTTGGCCATTGAGGAGCAGGGCGTAAGTGATGGCTCCAGGAGGTGCCGCGACATCGCCTGTCGTCAGACGCTGCAGCAGCGGGAGTGCGCCCGGCCCAGACACGTGCACTCGATGAAAGGATGTCAGGTCATACATGGCAACTGCATGCCGGGTCTTCCATGCTTCCACTGCAGAAATGGGAGAGGAATACCGGGATGACCAGGCGTCCCGGGCGGCGGGCTGCCATTCGGCGGGCAGTGAGTGGAGGAGCTCCGCGTTCGCCTCATACCAATATGGACGCTCCCAGCCGCCGAGCTCGAGAAAGAAGGCTCCCAGCTCCTGTTGTCGGGAATAAAAGGGACTTACCCGCAGCTGGCGGGGAGATTCCCTGGGCTGGAAGGGATGCAGGATGTCATATATTTCGGCAAAGTTCTGTTGCGCCGTCTCATTGACGTAGGCCCGAGTAAGCTGTACCTCTTCAAAGCGAGACAGCTCGCACTCTGCAAGGTCGATCGTGGATGCTCCATCCGTGAGCAATTCTGCCATGGCTCGTGCGACGCCCGCCGAGTGGGTGACCCAGACGGCTTCCGCGACGTAGAAGCCGTCAAGGTTAGGGGCTTCTCCGACGAGGGGGCCCCCATCAGGGGTGAACGAGAAGATGCCGTTAAATCCATCTTGCACTTTACTTTCGCGTAACGCAGGGAGGAGCTCCTGCGACATGGCCCAAGCAGGGGAAAAGTCCTCGTCAGTGAGTGGCAGCCGGGATGGCATCTGCTCTTCGTCGACTTGCTTGGGCGTCTGCCCCAACGACGCAGCCACCACTGGCAAGGGACGGTGCCCATAGTATCCGATGCCAACCTGTTCCCCATGTTCGCGGTAGTATAGATCCTGATCTTGGTGACGGAGAATCGGAAGGCTTGCATTCATTCCGTTGGGGCGTTTATTGATGTCACGACCTGCCAGAGCGGGCACGGCGGTTGTTTTGGCGTATTGATGGGCAAGCGGCAGCAGAGGAATCGCCACCCCGGCCATCGCTCCGACTTCAACGCCCCAGAAGCCGGCACAGGAGATGACTATGTCCGCCGGAATTGTGCCATCCGGTGTAGTCACCCCCGTCACCCGAGCGCCCGTCTGCTCAATGGCTGTGACAGGCGTTGAGGCAAGGTAGCGAACTCCCGCCCTTTGGGTGCGGGCGATGAGCAATTGGGTCGCGCGTGCAGCCAAGGCGAGACCATCGGTAGGCGTGTGAAGACCACCTAGCACAAGGTCCTTGTTGAGTAGCGGATACCTCTCCAGACACTCCTCCGTCGTCAGCAGACGCGCATCAATGCCCCAGGATGTGGCATAGCCGTGCTTACGCTTGAGGTCATCGAGACGGGCGGGCGTCGTTGCCACCTCGAGGCCACCCACTGAATTGAAGCATGGCATGCCATCTTCTTCCAGCGACCGGAGCTTTTCCACGGTATAACGGGCAAATCGAGTCATCGTCTTGGAGGCATTGGTTTGGAACACGAGGCCCGGGGCGTGCGACGTGGAGCCGCCTGGCAAATGCAACGGGCCCTGTTCGACCACGATGATATCGCTCCATCCCCGCGCGACCAGCTCGTCAGCCAGGTTGGTGCCCACGATACCCGCTCCTATAATGACCACGCGCTGTGCCTGTGCCATGCCGGAAATTCCTCTCTCAGAAGGTCAAGGTTTCATCGGTCAGTGGCCAAATACATAGGGTAGGTTCGGCCTGCTACTACGCCATTTTATGAGAAGCCATGATATCGTCACCGGGGTGGGAGCTGAGCTTCTGAGGTGGCCTGGACGGCCGGATAACCACCGGCAACGGTTCCGCAGCCGAACCGGATCGTCGAGCCTATGAGAGCACGCCCATGCATCATGTTACTAAAAATGGGCAGGCTTGCGTGAGTTCCGGAATTGCTGGGGGAGGGCAGACGGGCAGACAAAGAAGGGTCTCCGCACGGCTGCGAGGGGGAGCTGCATCGTATTCATTCCTAGTCGGGCCAAGTCGCGAGGGGGGCGGGAAAGTATGCCCCGAACAGGAAAGGCGTTGCTGGGAGTCGCGCGGAGATAGGGCAGAGTGCCAGAGATAGCCTGGTGGACAGCATCAAGTCGTAAGTAGGCAGTAGATAGGAGCTGTTATCTACTGGGGTCTGGGTCCCTTCTAGTGCCGACGGCGCGACCGGGATCGGAGCCCCCTCCCTCACATTCGACTTCGGAGGACGGTGAGTCGCTCTCGGGGTCCCATGACTGCGGTGAAGGTGGCAACGAATACTCGACAAGGATAGGGAGCTTCTAGATAGCAAGCGCGTGGGGAGCCCTCAACCGTGGTTGGCGAGTGGGCTGACATGGTGCACGGGCGGGGAAGCCGAGGGTGACATCGGTTGCATCACTGCATGCGGGGTTGGACGTCTCCGTCCCGGACTTATCATCAGCGGAGGACAAGGCAATCAACGCTATTTCTGCAACTATCACGCATCCAACCTGACTGCCTCACAGGTTTCCCAGATTCCACCAAGACGAAAACTCCGCATCTCCAATCGCAGGCCCGGCACTGTCGTATCCCAGGGAGCCATCGATGTCTCCCAATGGCGCTGGGTCTGTCCACAGCCAGGGTGTATTGACCATCAGACTGTCGATCGGTGCAACCAATCGATCGCGGACTATGACGTTCCCCCCTGGATTGCCTTTGGACTTGGCCGGGGTCGGGTACAGGGGCAGGGGAACGGCCTGGCCCCCATCTGCGGTGTTGACTGTGACCTCGGGGGATGCCGTGACTATCACCTCTACTGTCGAAGTGTCTTCTGAGCCTTGCCCAACCATGGCCATGGCCAACGAGGGATGCAACAGACGGCCATCCGATATTCCCTCGGCCGACTGATCCGTGCAGTGAAACTGTAAGATATCCCACATCAGAGGTATACTCAAATGGATCTTGGATGGCACCCAGGTCTCGTAATTGACGCCGTCAGAGCCGGATGCGACCTGCATCATCTGGTTCAAAATTCGGTGCTGAGGTCTGTTAGCTGAGATCCTGCGGTACCCCGGGTCATTATGGATAAATCAGTCACCTACCAAGCCTTCGCAGGCACGGGAAGTGGGTGCAAACGCCTTCAGAAATGCGCGGCATTTGGCCAGATCTACCCGAGATTTGTATTTCAGCCGGGGATCACCGGCACAACAGTAGTACAGTTGCACCGTGGCAGCAATGGCGGCGACGTGGGCGAAGAAAGGATCGGATAGTCGCACCTCCTTCTCCAAGACCATGTCGATCAGGCGCACAATCCACGTCGCATGCAGCACAACGAGCTCCGAGGACCGTCGCCAGAAGCTATTCGGGATCGCTAGGTTGGTGTTGTGGCGGGATGCCATGATGTACAAAAACGGGTGGTTGAGGACAGTGAGGATGGCATGGTACATGAATTGCAATTTCAACCAGGGCACCCAGTATGAGAGATTGTGGGAAAGCTCCTCCCCGTTGCGTTCGTAGAACTGGACGTGGTCATACCGATGGCAGAGAGGGGTCCGGTTTTCGATCTCTGTGAGGTCGGAGAGGATCACCGAGTACAACGACTCATGCCTCCAGGGCTCCCTCATCCGGCTACTCGCACAATCCGACACATAGCCCCTAACCTTGCTCCAGACCCATCCGAACTGGATACTCATGCTCCAGATGCCGGTGTCGTCCGGTTCAGAGCATCCGACCGTGTCTTGTGGTAGGGGCGGAGGCGTAGGGATGGCGTCCTTCGGGGCGTCCTTGTCTCCATCGTCGGCAAAGTATGGCGGGCGCCAGATCTCGGTTGGGATGCGTAAAAGTCCTGTCTGTCGACCGTATGACTGCTCGAGCAACTGCAGGCTCCAGAAGAGCCTTTTCTTGCGCTCGCCATGTGGGTCCTCGGTTGAATAGGCGGCAGCAACATCAAGCATGCCCGAACGGCAGAGTTGAGAGGCCAGACCAAGATAGAATTGCCCCAGATGCATATCTCCATCTGCCATGGAAGGAGAGTTAGCTAGACCTTGTGGGTGACCGAGCTCGTAGATATTCGTACCTATGAAAGAGGAATAGGACAGTAGACACAAGCTTTCGATCGTGGCCAGCTCAACGGTCCCATTCGCAATGCGAAGCATGATCATTGTCTTTGCGTTGCCGGCGTAGTGCTGTCCCTGATCCGACTCATGTAAGTACCGTAATGTGAGGGCCAGCAGGCTAGAGATCAGCTCCTCGGGAAGGGATCCCGGTTCCCCAGGTCCCTCAAAGTCAAAACACCAGACTGGTTGTCGGTGGCAGTGCTCCACGTAGAGATCGATCGCTCTGGCAATTGCTGACGGGGATGGTTGGGGAGTCGCCACATCCTCTACCTCCACTGCAGGGGGATATGGATCGTTCGAAGGGTAGCTACCAGGCTGTGGAGGTTTTGTCCCTGGGCCACTCTCCCGGGCCGGTCTGTGCGGGTGTGAGACTATTGCCCGTTGTGGCCGTGGGGGAACACCTACATGTTGCCATTCAGGATAAGGTTGACTTTTTCCTCAAGTTCTGCCAGCCTATCCTTCTAGGGTGAGCGCATCAGCATCCACCTTGTCGAGAGAACCTTGGTCCGGGCCACCCACGGGCGGACTGCCCATCGATGTTCTCGTGATGGGCGTATACGAACACGGCTGGTTGAGCCGCACGCAGCAGGAGCAGGCTGGTTTCTCTCCGGGACAGCGCGTTTTCTTCCTCCTGTCCATGTGTGAGTGTATGCTTTGTGCCGGGTAGATGGGAAGCCAGCCAAACCTGCAATTCAGGCACGCATGGTTGGACCGTAATCGCCGACGCGGACCCCCCAGCGGCGTCATGGTCTGCCGCAGGGAGACTGGTTGGAGTTTGGTGGGATGGAATGTTCTGCAGTAGCACCAAAAGGACGGAAGCAGGAGGAAAGGAGACGGAATCCTGATATAGAGGCCAGACTCAGTGAGGGGAAGCTGATCCGATCGGCATCGAGGGACTCTGGAAGGGGCATGGTTGCCGGGGTGGGACAGCACCAACAATCCTTCCGCGGTGCTGGTCAGCTGGCCCCGCCTGGCGTCGTCCCTCGCCCCATGGCTGATGGGCCGGCCAGTCGCCAGGCCTCCATTACGGACCGCTGCGCCTGGGCCTTGCCAGTCACTGGTGAGAGTTGTAATGCGGAATAATCCTCCCCTCCCGCGCATGGATTGGATGGGACAACCATCAGCACCGCGGTCCCTGCAGATTGGAGCAAACGATCAACAGTGATGAGCTGCGGCCGATGGAGCTGTGAGGAGGACAGGAAGATGTGCGACCGCGAGCGAACGAGCGCGAGAGTCGCTGCCGGTCAGGTGATCACAGGTGGTGTCGCCGCGGTGTTGACGGTTTCCCCCCTGCCGACCGTGGCATCTTCAGGTCTCCGACTCAACTACGAGATAGCCAACAAGTCACGCCATTGACAATCGTTCAATGCTATGGCACTCCATCATGTTCTCCCGGCCTCTGCTTCCATTACGCGTCAATACGCGATATTGTCGACTTGACAGGCGTCCAATCTACTCGTGGGTGGAACATATCTGTCTGAATACTGACAGGATCTCCATTTCAAATTACAACTGCTAACATGGTTGCTGAACTGCAGTACAAATTCCCTTCATTAACCAAGCCCATGCGATATTCCTCCCATCCTTCATCGTCGGACTTCACCACGCGACCGTTGCCGGCGCCCGAGCCTCCAGGTTGGAGCAGCACTCCTTGCCCGCCTGACAAGCCAAATTGGAGCAGAACTGAATGTCCTTGGCACTAGTAGACGCCTCCTTGGGCACCCTCTGTCGCGCAGGCCAGACCTCCTGCCCAGCCTTCTCCTCCCGTTGGGAATGCTCCAGCACAACGTCACGGACCACCTTCTGGAAGTACAGCGGGCCCTTCTCCATCTGTGGGTGAAGCTCTCCATTCACAAACACCCCGGCGTTGAGATTCCTCTGCGTTAGATTGCAGAGATCCTTGTCCTCCGACATGATGCGCTTGTACATGGAGTCGATCAGCTCGAAGTCGACGTCGCTCGAGTGCTTGTTTCGGTAGACCTCGTACTTCATTACCGATCGGGTGGGGGAAATGGGCACAAATCGCTGCATAAAGAAAAAGTGCGGCCTGCGGACTGTTAGCAGCGGGGAACCCTTGCGTCGCACGGGGATACTCACGAGACCGTCATGGACGCGTTTGGGAAATAATAGGTGCTGGCAATCCGCAGACCCGCGGCGATCTGATCGGGCTTGGAGTGCGCATCGTGGATGATGCCGCCATCCTTGGTGTCAACCGAATACGTGGCCAGGTCGGCCAAAGCCGGGATGTCCGGGTGTGTCGTCTGGCAGTGGTAGCATTCGTTGTAGTTGTCGGCCAAGATCTTCCAGTTGTAGCTCCCCTCCATCTCCCAGGTGTGGTCGAAGGTGTACTCATCCCAGTTGACCGTGTCGAACCGGGGTTGGACATCGATGCCTTCGAAGTCGTCCTCCCATGCAATCTCCGGCTTCTCCCCGGCGTCGAGGTTGACCCAAATGAAACCGTTGTGGTCGAGATGGACGTGGATGGGCAGCAGCCCATTCCGGCTCTTGTCGAAGCCGTCCACATCCTGGTAGCCAGGGGCCTTGGCAAGTTTCCCATTGAGGCCGTACGACCAGCCGTGATATTTGCAAGCAAAGACCCGGGCCGACCCCTTCTCCTCGGTCACCAGGGGAAAGGCCCGGTGGCGGCACACGTTGTGGAAGGCGTTGATCTTTCCCTCGCGGTCCCGGACAAGCACGAAGTTGAAGCCAGACACTTCATACTGTAGCCAGTCCCCCGTGTTAGGCAGTCTCAGTTGGTGTGTCGTCAACAGCCATTTGCGGGAGAAGATGGCCCGTCTCTCAAGCTCGAACATCTCCTGGGAGGTGTACCATGAGGCCGGGAGAGCTCTCACGGCACCGTTCTCGGCGGGTGGTGGTGCCGTTGCGGCCTCTCGAAGGCCAAGGTAGTTCCACAATGACGACGCCATCGTATCGACGAATAGTATGATATCCTCGCGGTGGAAGATGAAATGACTATATCAATGAAGTTCGCTGAACGAGTAATTGATGTGGTTCCCTTGGACCTTTGCTTCGTGAAGATGGTTTCTGTATTTATAACAATGGCTTGCCTTCGCGCCTCCTTCACTTCGTTATGGCCAAACGCCATGGTGTCGATATTCTAGCTCGCGGCTCGCATCCCGTCAACCGGCTGGGTGTCCCGCTAAGCAGCCGAATGGATAGCCATCAGGGGTTCGGGGCGGAGTCTGACCCTGGGTCACCCGGACCACTGGTGGTGCTTACGACAACAACCATGTCTGTTATCCAAGGATTCATGCTGCAATGTTCCCGTTCCGGTCTACCTCCTCATACTGCTGTCGAGCGGACGGATCTATACCGAGGACCTGGCGAACGGCTCTTCTCGGACCTGAGCGTCGATCCCGGATCCAGAAGTCAGGAGAACATGAGCGGGAGTGAGGAGGATGGAGCAGCTCGGCGAGGGCTTCTTCCTAGTTGAGGAAAGGAATCCCACCGGTGTGAGTCTCCAGATGGGGAAATTGAGCCCCAGGACAAGCCCTCATGGCTGCCCCGGGACTTGATGCTACGAGGTGATCAGTTTATTGGGGTCCCCTCATGGGGCCCAACGGAGACTGTGTCTTCGTTCCTATTCCATCTTGTGCCCTGATCGTTCAATGCCCCTTCTTCTATTGTACGTTCGTTTGCGACCTGTCCGGCCTCTGAGCGCCGAATCCTACAGGCCCACGATCTCCCTCAACAGGGAGGAAGAACGAGGGATTCACGTATGCGAGAGTACTTTGTCTGGCCTGGCAGGGATACAATTAGGCTGCATCAATGATCGTTGACGCCAACCCCGTCTGCCGTCTAGTCGCACGCTGTATAGGCGAAAAGAGGGCTACGGATGGGTTCTCCGCAAGAGAACCGGCACGGTTCACTTGCCGACTGGCAGCCGACGCCCAGACGGGCCCGGCTCGGTTCCCGGTTCCCAGCCGCAGCCACTGTTTGGCAGCACATAAAACATCCGGATGACTGATGAGTAGTTCTTGGTGATGATGGTGGTCCCCTCCGCGATTCTGGATCTCCTTTCTTTGCCATGGACAAGACACAACACATCGTCATCGTTGGAGCCGGCGTGTTCGGCCTGTCCACGGCCCTCGACCTGGCTCAAGATGGCTTCACGTCGGTGACTGTCATGGACCGGTCGATGCCTCCGGTCCCCGATGGATCCAGTAATGATATCTCGCGCGTCATCCGATTCGACTACGGGGATGTGGTGTATGCCCAAATGGCCAAGGACGCATACGAGCTGTGGAACACCAGTCCCGACTATGCCACCTCCTTCCATCACACCCCCTGTGTCTGGACTGCCCAACAGTCAGGGCCGGCAACTCTGGTCCAGGCCGGTGGATCGGACTTCATCCGCAAGTCCAAGGAGATTCTGACCGACATGGGCCATGAATGGCATGGACTCGACGACGTGGCTGCCTTGAAAGCCCGATTCCCCGCCGTTACGGGAACCCCGATCGGCGAGGGATTTGAAGGATTCTATAACAAATCGGCCGGATGGGCCGATGCAGGCGTCGCTATCGCAGGTCTGCGCGACCGTTGCATCAGCGCTGGAGTATCCTTTGTTACGGGTCGACATGGACACGTGACGGGCTTGGACAGAGGGCCGGACGGGATAGTCAAGGCAGTCCGCACGATCGATGGCGGCAGCATCACGGCGGACCAGTTCATTTTCGCGACCGGCGCGTGGACGGCCAGTCTCATTGCCTCGTGGAATACGATGGTGGCCACGGCCCAGATCGTCGGGTTTGTGCGGTTGACCCCCGACGAAGTAACCCGCCTGAAGGACCTGCCTATCATCTTCAATCTCTCCACGGGATTCTTCAGCTTCCCTCCTCACGAAGAGACGGGGTACTTGAAGGTGGCATGCCACAGTTTCGGATACACCTTGTCCTCGTCTACGGCGGACCAGAACATATCCTCCCCGCCTGCTGAGGCTATTTCCGCGCGTGCCAACTTCATCCCGGAGGAAGGGAGGCAACGGCTCCTGGCCGGGCTCGGGGAGATTCTACCCGAACTGGTGGCCCGGGGGTTCGAGAAGACCTGTCTTTGTTGGTACAACGAAACGCCGACGGGGGACTTCATTTTCGATCGGCACCCCGAACACCCGAACTTGTTCATCGCGACCGGTGGCACCGGACAGTCAGTGAGCCTGTGAGAAGTGGCGGGATAGCTGATGCTGACGGTTGAGTTCCAGCGCGTATAAATTCCTGCCGGTGATCGGCAAGTATATCTCGCACGCCTTCCAGGGCCGGCTACCCCCGGACCTGGCGGCCCGGTGGAAGTTCCATACCGATTATCGGGCGCGCCCGCAGGACGACCTGTTCACGGGGGCACGCAGCCGCGGGGGAGGCGATGGCAGTCGAGGAGGGCCCGGCCGGCGGGAATTCACGGCCCAGGAGCGGGCCAGTCTGTTGTCCTTGACGGGGGCACTGGTGCGGAGACCGGCCAAGATGTAGATAATTCATAGACTGTATATACAGCAAGGTCAGCATATACATGTGACCGGAATCCTCACTTTGACTGGTTGGTGCAGCCCATCAGGTGATCGGGTTCCGTTTCGTCTCTATCAAGCACTGATCAGGTTCATCCAGTATCATCCACAGTACTCTATTATCCCGGGGACGCCTGTATACGTCTGTAAAGTCTATATATTCCATGGCGATTGACCCGGCCAGACAGGTAATTGGCCACGATCCAGCTTCTATATATATCCGTCTGTCCCACGTGTCCGATGTGGCACAACATGGCAGGACCCGGTAGTTCTCGACGGAAAAACAACAAAACCATAAAAAAAAGAAACCTCACAATCCCGAATCTCTTCCTAGCCAGCAACCTCGCGGGACACAGTCCCTCAAGCAGGTGACTTCTGCGGATCCCTCACCATGGCCGCCAGGTCTCCCGTGTCACCCAGGAGATAGCTACGGTCAACAAACCCAAGCCGCTCGTACACCGGCTTCCCGGCCTGACTAGCATCGATGTAGATGGGGACTCCCTCCGCATCAGCAGCCTGACACCCCCATTCCAGAAGCAGGCGAGCGGCTCCCATGCGACGGTAGTCGGTATGGGTCGCCAGCATATCCAGGTCTAGCAGCCGCGTCAGCAATCAGGTCGGATCCAGCAGGACAAGGTTCAACGCACAGAAGTTCTTTCGACCTCCGCCTACGAGAGTGGCACGACAGGTCTCGAGTTGATGCAGAAAGGCGTCGTTACGGACCGGGTCCATGTCCGGATGCCAGGCGGGCCAGCGGGCTCCGCGCTCCTCGGCCGTCTGCATGGACCATTTCGCATAGGCGACGATGCGGCCATTTTGGGTGGTATCCACGACCTTCAGGTACTTCTCGCGTGGTTTGTGCAACATGTCGTGCTCGTTGGCCACGTGCCACCACTGGCGCACCCCGGGGGTGTCGGGCCAGATGGCGCGGAGGCCGGGCGTGGTGAAGGCATTGTACCACAGCGCCGTGATCTCGGGCAGATCGTCGAGGGTCACGAATTCGAGGCGCAGGGGGGAGTCACTGACCGTGGAGGATGTCATGCTGGACGGGAGATGGCACCTGGAGAGACCGAGGAGGACAATTGGAGAAAGGAGGTCCGGTTCCTGGAGAAATGCTGGGCTGGCTGGAGCGCGCAAGGGACCGCGCGCAGCGAAGATCGGAGGCCATGACTGGCTGGGACCTGGCGATCGGCCCACTTGGACGAGGCCTAATGACTCACGCAGACCCTCCCATTTCGCATTCTTGAAGAAATGCCCCGCAACCGGAGAGCTCACCCTCTTTTGACCCCGCTTACTCTATCCAGGTAGTTTTTTTTTTTCAACCATCCATGATCACGTTTTCCTCGCGGGTGGCACGGTGGCAGAGCATCAACCTCGCTGGACCGGCCCGCCACTGGTCCCGGATGGACCTGCCGCGGGAAACCCTAAAGCCACGCCCCAACACACATATCATGGCACTGGTAGGTCTTCCAATAGGACCTGAGTTAACTTACTTTCGATGGCAAAATATTTATGCAACTAGTGGCCGATCACGCCGGACACTTCCACGGCTCCGTAGCGGACTGTTCTGTCCCGTTGTCACGAAAGTGAGATATTGTGCCTGTTTCCCCTCCGCTGCCGACAGCCCATTAGGCACCAGCCAAAATGTCCATCACAAGCCTTCCAGCCGAGCTGGTGAGCGACATCTGTGGGTATCTCGGGGTCCCCGACTGGTGTGCGCGTCGACTAACGTGCCGCTTTCTCTTCATCAACTTACGCGACGCTTTTGCGAACCGTCATTTCAACAGCATCTCTGTCCTCGTTACTAGCGACGGCCTTGGCCAGCTGCAAGAGCTTGCCGCCCATGACACCCTCCACAGCCGCGTCCAGGAACTGTGGATTGTCCCAGAGCTGTTTGAAGGCTACTGTCACGTGGACTATTCGATCTTCAAGCACTATCGATTTATACGATCAGCGCACAATGACCAGCCCCCGGAGTCTCCTGTTGTCGAGGCTTACTATGCCGCTTACAAGGCTGCGGTTGCAGATCATCTGGACCTGCTTCACTCCGATGGCCTCGGAGACATACTCACAGGCTGTCTGAAGCGCTTCGTTAACCTGACCTCCATCGGGATACGATATCGCCCTACATCAAAACGTGATGGGCTTACGAGTCTGGGCTCGCGGAGGTTACGGCGGCAACTTGGATACCACCCGGTCTATCCCATGCAATTCCACTACGTCCCTAGAAGGCTCGGTAGTGTCCATACTTTAGCCTTTATGGCTCTTTCGAAATCGTTAATGGCAGCGGACCGAAAGGTCAAGAAGTTGACTACCTGTGGCAGTTACTACTGTGGCCTGGAACCGACAAGCCTTACGCTTACCCCGGCACAATGGGGATCCTTGCTTACCCCCGTAGAGAAGCCTGCAGAATTGCATCTTTGCTTCAATATACTGCAGCCACCTAATGCGGACTTGGAGTTCATTGGCGACGTTCTTACGGTGGTTGCACCCAAACTTGCAGTGCTCACATTCTCGCTCTATGACACCAAGAATCGAATGAAACCTTGCTACTTTCCCGAGCCTTCCCAGGGTATCCATTTCACGCAGCTTGTGGAGCTTCATTTGCGAAAAATTGAGGTGACCTACGATACCCTGGAAACGTTTCTTCTGACCGCAGCACCTACGCTGAAAGTCCTTACCATGGTCTCACTAGGCCTGGCTGATCTGGCTACGTCGAATCCCAGCTTCACGTCCAAAGTCACTGAGATCTGGCAGAAGATCCGGGATTTTCTCCGTGATCGACTCTCTTTGCGGTTCCTTTCCATACGTAATCTGTTTTATGCGGGCAACCCAATGAGAGTAAACGATGCATTGCGTGAACTGAGCGGAACACCCGATCCACATGACCGTCACCTCACGGTCTTTGATGCGGATCGGGCTCGTGTTTCCTTTCGTGAATGGGCCAATCAGCTAGGTCTAGAGCCGCGGCCAGATATATGCCCTCGGCCAAGTAGTCTTTCTGGTACGTGTACCGAGTGATTGAGAGCAACGTGGTGGAAAGCCCTATGTTAACTGGAACACATTAGCACCCCAACCTCTTCCAATGCCTCCGGAGCCCCATGGATGTTTCCGCCCACCGTGGCGTCGCAGAAACAACCAAGAGAATCAAGCCTCACCCGGTCAGCGTCAATGAGGGAGACCCACCGTGTGTGAGATGAGAGGACCTGGACTTGCCACCTGAAGCAGCAACATTATCCTGTATATCTTGCCCCTCACCTACGTACTATATGTGACATTCCGTTTCAATGTCTACCGGATTATCGCTCCATGGGCCGGTGAAGTGTTAAACCAGGAAATGAGGGGCCTGAGCTCCCCCTCAAGGGCATGCAAAGCACTCAAGCCTTTTATGACCGGTCCCTGTGAGCAGGGAACCCAGACCGGTGCCATTCATCTCGCTCCCGACACTGGATTATGACTGTGATCTGGTAAAGGATCTATCTTGTGGGTATATGGGCTATCTCACAGCTACTAGCAGCCTTAGATATCGGGAATTATAGAATCCAGTCTAAGAGGGGCATCGGAAACATTGACGGCGCACAGTGGTGTGGGCGACCCCGAGACAGCCCCGAAGGCCCGGGTCCGGAACAATGCGCAGAGGGTGGGAAGACTTGGATAAGGTTAGAGCGAAGGAATGGCCTGCAGCGACGGCAGAAAGACTCGGCCGTGCAGCATGCCGAACACGATCTGGCATGAGCCTCGCAGTGGAGTGGGGCCATCCTGCAGCCCACTGCCGGGCCCAAGTCCCCTCGCCTCGGCCGTGTCCTGATAACGTGCTCTATCTCTGATCCCTGAGTGGTCGTGGTGATACTGTCCGCATCCTGTCCACCACGTCACGGGTGCCATGGCTATCGCATGAGCCGTGATTGGTGCTTCCCGGGGAGTAAATGGCACATGGCTGCCTCGTGGTGATGGCATAGTGGATCCTGCCGTGCTTGTTTGGAGATAACACGTGCTGGGAGTGAAGAAACCAACGGCCAATACAGAGCAATCTCTGGTCGCCTGCTCCAGACAAGAAATGGTAGCTGGGAGGTTGATAGATTGGAGCTCACATATATTAAAGCCCTTTCCCGAGGGAAATGCACACGTGCCAAATCCAGACACCAGGCGAGATACTATGTTGCAAATTCTCTTCCGTGAGCTCCGGCTATGCTATGGCTTTGTCCGCCGAGACCTGGGCACTGGCCTTCTCCCAGTCCCGGGATTCACGCTGGCATCCTTACTCTACCGCAAGGCACCCCGGGAGGAGATGGTGTCAGCCATAGCAAGTAAGCTCTTCCCCTCTCATCCCCCCCCCTAACTCTACTGACACCAAGCACACTGCAGTGGCATTCCTTTACGGCTTCTTATATCTCTACACCTTTGTGGTCTCCAATCAAATCACCGGCGTGAGCGAGGACAAAATCAACAAGCCTGATCGCCCCATCGCCTCCGGAGCGGAGTCAGTAACGGCAGCCAAGGTTCGCTACTGGGTGCTCACAGCGCTGTATCTGGCTTTGGGATACGGTCTGGGTGTGTCTGAATGGGCGCTGTTGTGGATTCTGACGACCATTGCCCACAACCCTCTGGGGTGGTCCAACTTCGGACCTACCAAGGATCTCTGCATGGGCCTAGGATGCATCGCACAGCTGAAAGCCGCATGGGCCATTGGGGGTTCCCCTCCCGACATGGGCTGGGAGTGGATCAAGGTGATCACCTTGTATATGCTGTGGCCGATTCCTCTGCAGGACCTGCGTGATGTGCCCGGCGACTTGGCCGCAGGACGCCGCACGACCCCCATTCTTCTGGGAGACATGCCTGGTAAGCCATCCCATGAAAGTGCCTGGCGGTAATAGTATTGATGAATACCTAGCACGTCTCTACATCTCGGCTGGGATCATCGTATCACAGGTAAGCAAATGCCCCGGCTGCTGGTGGAGAGAGTCTGACGTGACATTGGCAGTTTCTGTTAATCAAATATCGCATCCTGGAGTATCGTTACGACACATCCACCATCGTCCTGTCGGCGGCTCTGGTCCTGATGACCGTGGGATGCATCTTTCGTTTATTCGCCTTCCGGTCCCTGACCAGCGATCGGTTCTCCTACTGGCTGTACACGGTGATCTATGTGTTCCAGCCTTTGTCTGCGTGCATCGCGCTGCGTTAAATAGCGTTGATGCGGACCGGGGGCATAGAGATGGCGATGATCTTGTTAGGGCTAGCGGTAGACACAGTCGCATTAGCTAGAGGGAGGATTCATCCAAAAGCATAAATTTTGAGCAAGAATCATAGCTCATTCTCCTCTCATCCTCTCAGACATCCTGGGATCAGGTCCTTTAACGTCATGGTGATGGTGTATCTGCCTCCAGCACCCCCGCCCGTAGAATATTCTCTGTTTCCAGCCTCAAGGCCAAGGGCACCATTTCCCTCGTTTGCGTATACTGCGCACTAGCGAACCGGATGTATGCGGCAAATGTCCCCGGCTGAATGTCATGATTCTCATACCGAGGCTCATCCCACAGGTCAGCCAGGGTATCCAATTGTCCCGGCGGCCCGTGAGAGAGCTTCATTAGGGCTGAATTAGCTAGCATGTCATTGACGATGTCGGCCGCGCGGAGATACCGCGCATCGCGAAGAACCCCCTCTCCCTCTCGTTGAAGACTTAGCAGTCGGAACTGCTCGCTGCCATTCCACCCGGTGCGCAGCTGGAGGTGGTACATCTCCTGCAGCGCGGGGAAGAGGTACATCTTCTCGTGATAGTATCGGGGCCCATCAAACCCATCGGATGGATCGACCAGTTTCCGCAGGCGCTCGAAGCATTGGATCTGGGCGATATAATCCGTCACTCGGCCCATGGCGCCCTCGCGGTCGGGGTCGCGGATCTTGTCAATGGGAGGGTGTAGCAGGGGTAGATGGGACAGTAATGGGTGCTTGTGAAAGCCGTCGCAGGTGGTGACGCCCTCCCAGAGCGCCATGTAGATGGCGTGCCATCGGCGGATAAATTCGTTCCCTCGCCTGCACGCGATAAAGGAGTTCATCATCACCGTGACGCCCGGACGCACGTCCAGGTTGAAGCCACCAATCTCATAGGGAGTGGCCGGGTCGGCAATGGCGTTCCAACAGATGGTGTCCAGGTGGCGGAGGAGAAGGGTGCCCACGTCCATCCAGACGCCCCCGTAGCGATAGAGCAGCGGCAGACGGATGAGATCGGCTGTATGAGGCCCGACACTAGGGCCGGTCATGGTACTCTCATTGACAGCATGGGGGAGGTCGGACGTGGCAAGGAAGTGGTACACATTCGCGGACGACCCGGGGACCTGATCCAGCACTCGAACGGTCCAGTCGGGGCCCAGTCGGCGAACCCAGCCGATGACATTTCGCTGCGTCCACGGGCGCATGCTGGGGAAGCCGGCATGCCAGAATGCCCACACGTTTTGTTCCGAGGCCGACACGGCTGGCGGCGAGGTCAATTGGGCGATGATGTCGGCATCAGTCCGCTGGTCGTGGTGGGCGTCCGGGATGGGCGCCAGTCCTGGGGATGCCATTATTCAATTCTGCGCGTAGATATTCATTCACGATCCACGGCGCATTTTCATGCAAACCATTCCCATGATCCTAGAGGTATGGTGACCCGGGGGGGGGTGGTTTCGCGAAGCACCGGAGATACACCGGGGTCCGGTAGGTGGACCTGCAAGCAGGAACCGCTTCCTGTGGGATCGCTAGCGTCGCAATCCTGCTCGTATTCCCTTATCGTGCTGTCACTGGCTCGCCCACGTGTCGTGCCGGGAATCCGAGTCACTGTTTGACTGACAATTGACAAGGGCTGGCTGGGAGCCGCCATGCAGGGCGGATGCAAGACGAGTCCGCCATACTGATAAACAATCTGATCCGATGACCGCTTCGAGCATCATCACCGGTGGCCATGTTGTCCGACCTCCTGGATGCGGCTCCAGGCGCAGGTTACCATCTCCTGTCTATTACTGCCTCCCTTCTTGCTCTCTCGGTCGCGACCGTGGTCATTTATCGTCTCTACTTTAGTCCTCTCGCGAGTATTCCGGGGCCTCAGATTGCCGGTACGTCCCCATCAACATCGCCGGCGACATGGCTAACAGAGAAGGTACTCTCAGCGGCGACATCGCTGTTCCATTTCTACCATGACGTGATCCGGGATGGCCAATACATCTGGGTCGTGCGACAGATGCACGAGAAATACGGTACATCCCCCCATCATTATCTGTTCTCTTCTCGTGGCCGAGTTGCAGTTCTGATCGGGTGAAATAAACAGGCCCTGTGGTGCGAATCCGCCCCGATGCCATCCATGTCAATGACCCCCAGGCCATTGATGCCGTCTTCGGGACGGTAGGCTCGCGTCGCAACAAGGCCCAGGGCACGCTGAACGGCTACATGGCTTATGGGTCAGTGCTGGGCACCGAGGGACACGATCTCCACCGGCGGCGACGGGCAGCCCTCAGTCCCTTTTTTAGCAAGCAATCCGTGCGAAAGCTGGAAGGTTCTTTGAAGGGGATCATGCGCAAGGTTGCCCGGCGGTTGCGTGAGCGGGCTGCACAAGGAGGCATCGTAAATATGAATGTTCTCTATGCATCCATGACGAGTGATATCGTGACCGGGTATGCATTGGGAGAAAGCTGGGGATATCTGGACATGCCCGATCTCAACGAGCGAGCCTACCGGGTCATCTCTGCCAGTTGCAGCACCTTCCACTTGAACACCTTTGTCCCCGTCCTGGGCGTGATTGTGCGGCGATTTCCACGCAGCATTATCATGCGTCTGATCGACATTACCTTCTTTGAGAAGATGGTCCTGAATGTCTCCCAACGTCTGGAGATTATTCGACGCTCCATCGTGGAACAGGGATCCCCGGCACCAGGGTCTGCTGTCGACGTGTCGGACAATATCTTCTACAAGATGATCACATCGGACCAGCTCCCTGCGGCAGAGAAGACGACAAAGCGACTGATCGATGAAGCACGAATCGTCATTGCTGCCGGCACAGATACTACTGCTCAAGCCCTCAAGGGAATCACGTATGAACTTCTCGCCAACCCAGCAGTCCTGGCCAAGCTGAAGAAGGAGCTCGAGCACGCCATTCCATTGCCCCACGAGGGAGAAGATCAGGAGCTGCCTAGCGTGGCGGACCTGGAGGAATTGCCATATCTCGTAAGAGGCCCCATCGTGAGTCGACGAGATGGACGTACTGACAGATAATTCTAGTCGGCGGTCATCGAAGAAGGCCTCCGCCTGTATGCCGGTTTCTCCTATCGGCAGGAACGCGTGTCTCCGGATGAAGACACAGTCATTCATACAACCCTTGACGGAAAACCCGTTTCGTATATCATTCCTGCTGGTGTACGTAAACATCTACAATCCGATGGCTCTTATCGTACGGAATCTGACCCGAATGAATTAGACCTCGGTGTCAATGACTGCTCCCCTGCTACACCGGCATGAAGATCTCTACGGCCCCAACCCGGATGTCTTCGATCCGGAGCGGTACCTGAACAACAAGCAGCTGAGTAAATACCTGATCACTTTTTCCCGCGGTCCCAGGCAATGTGTGGGAGTAAGCAGCCCAGTCCTTGGTCGTCTGACACCCAGCTGATCCCTGGTTAGATCAATCTCGCCTATGCTGAAATGTACTTGGCCTTGTCGACAATCTTCCGGTGTTTCGACCTGTATGATGGGACCGGAACCCAGCGAGTCCCCACGATGGAGCTGTACGAGACCAGTCGGGAAGACGTGGCCATGGTGCGAGACCGGGTGGCTCCCTTTGTCAAGACGGGCAGTCTGGGTGTGAGGGTCAAACTGAGGCTTCCTGGGACCAACAGTGAGTAGTTAAGAGACTCGGGACAGTCGTATTACATAGAAAGAGATATCAAAGTAACAAAGACTGGGGTATGCACCCCAGGCGTTCGGGACTGTATCGTCTGTTGAGACCTATGCACCCTGCCAGTCACTCCTCTGGCCGAGAGGTATCACTTTTGGTCCAGTGGGGAGTTTCTGATGTCTTATTGCTACCTTCCAGTCCAACAAAGTCATCAAGGAGAAGTCTACAACAAAGGAGGGGAAAAGAGAAGAAAAAAGAAAATACTCGGACACGGAAAAAGGTGCATGAAGTAGCAATGATAATAGAGGGAGGCAATCAGCCATCCTTTGTAGTAGCCATGTTGTCACGGAATCGCCAGAGCAGAGGGTCACGCAAGAGCCTATCCATGGCGGCCGCCTCCAAGTGGAGCATCACATCCACCCCATGCCGGGTCCAGTGCGTAGATTGGTTACTATCCACCGGACTGCAAGGAGCACCCTCCATGAGATGTAGCATGCCATCCAATCGGGGCAGAACGGCCTTGACGAATCGAGGCCGACCCATCCCCAAATCCACATCGTAGAGACGGGTGCCCACCCACGAGGTGGCCATCAGGTGGCCCCGGCCCATGAACGCTGGCCAGTAACGATGGGGACACTGCTGGTGCAACTTGACGTGCAGATAGGCGGCAATGCGATCCGGGGTGAATTGGGCCACGGTGGCCCGGATGTGTCTGGCCAAGTCGGGCAAACTGGCCTCCCACACCCGCCCCGCCGGCCAGGCAATGGCAGCCGACACGGTCGGAGAGCCCAGAAATTGGGAGGGAAGCGGGGGATTCATCCGGTTTCGGAGGCCCAAGGCATATGTGAGGTAGACGACCGCGTCTGGATCCCCCTCCGGTGGACTCGGGTGGGAGGGGCGTCGGGCCCGAGTCACACACGACCAGAGATGCGCCAGGAGTGCATCGTGGTAGCTCAGTCCTTCGTCCCCCATGGCTTGAATCTCGGTCCACAGCGCCTGCAGCTCGGTCGGGGTGAAATGGAGGACCGTTTGGGCCACCGCAGCAGTAGGGTCCCATTGTTGCCAGGGAATGAGCTCCCCAGGTGGATCGAGGGGCAGTGACTCGAACTCGGGGGGAATCTGGGTCCACCGGCCGGGGAGTGGACATCCCTCGCTGGAAATCCAGGGGTCATAGTGGTGCAAGGGAAGTGTCGTGGCTGTACGTTGATCCCCGGTAGCGAATCGGTCGAGCTGCTGCGGATCAAAGATCGGTTGGGGGGGCATCGCATGGCTGACCAGCGCATCCGCGGGAGTCTTTAGGGTTGCCGCCCAGTGCAGCGCAAAGCCCGCCAGACAATGAGCATCGGCGAGGGGATGAGCGATCCGCAGGGCCACGGCCAGACCACCATCGGAGAACGTAGTGACCTGGATAGCGAGATTGGGGAGGCTGGCGTTCGTCAGGTCCGTCAGGGAGAGCGGAGTGGCCGGCAACAGGGCGGCCTCGGGGAAGGCAGACACATCCCAGACCGGTGCCCGGTCCGCAGGAAGCAGCTGGGCCAGCGGGCAATCGGCGGTGGCCACGACCAAGGCGACGCCCGGAGCGGCAGGGCCGCCAAAGGTGAGCATGAGTCGCCCCGGGTTTCCCGGCTGCCGATGCAGGGCGCCACACCACTGCGCATAGCCGTTGAGGGCCCGGGCCAGCGATCCCTGCAGCGCTGCGGAGGTGAGGGGGCAGGCACTGCCGGGTTGGACGGCATCATAGAGGAGGATGGTCGCCGCGGTGCCTGTGGTGAGATGGGCGGCGTCCAGAATCGAAAGAAGGACGGTCTGTGAGTCATTGGGAGGGCAGGTCGGCTGGACCCGTGTCTGGGACTGGATATGGATGGCGATGCTCATGGCTCGCAGTAGGGGGTTTGTTTCCGGAGGCTTTCTGGACGGGGACAGAGAATAGGGATCCAGCGCCGCTACTTAAGAAGATGGGCCGGGGCTGGCCCGGCCCACAATGCCAGTGAATGAGTTACGAGCCTTATCTGGGTCCGTGAGCCCATCCCTACACAGGGCTTCCTCCTTCAGCCTGGGCTGGTAAAAGACTTCTGCTCCCCCCAAAGTTTCAACATGTCGCATGGAGGAGGGGGCATCCTTGATATAGGAATTCGTAACTAAGCTAGATTGATTACATCGTAAGTGGTAGATACTAATTACACTTTTGCCCGAAAGAAAAATAGGATACACAGTGCGTCACTCGTCGAAGCTCGTCCTCCCGCTCTTTACCGGGGGTCCCGGGTGCCGGTGCCCATGGAGGAGGTGTCATAGCCCTGGGACTCGAGATAGTCGCGGAAGCGGGCATCCTCGTGAGTGATAGTGTCCTGGCACACGTTAGCCTTTTTTTTCTTCTCTGACATGGATCCACAGGGTAGGAGCTTACCTGACTGATTTTGGGCAGACCGAAATAGGCCAGGAAGGCGCTGAAGATGCAGAGCGAACTGGAGACATAGAAGGGGTATTGGCCCTGGCGAGCGACGTTGTCGCCAGCATCCTTGACGATGACGGGGAAGACATAGGTGCCCACGAAGGCGCCCACCTTGCCCATGGCCGCGGCGGTGCCATAGTACTGGCCACGGATGGGGGTGGCACACGTCTTGGCCGCACACAGACCGATGTTGTCACCGGGGCCGACTTCGCCCATGGCCAGGAAGATGCCATACACCACCACAAAGGCGGCGACATAGTGGGAGGTGTCCAAGTACGGGTAGCACCCGGTCATGATGAAGCCAATGGCTCCCTGCACGAAGACTCCAAACGCCAGAGTGTTGCGGGGTCCGTACCAATCACTCATGAACGCGCCCAGGAAGGAGCCAGGGACATAGAAGACATTGATCAGGGTGTTCCAGCCCAGCGTCTTCCACAGGGGCGCACTATCGCCGATGATGACCTTCAGCCAGGCGGAGGAGTAAATGCTGAAAGAATAGGTCGAGAAATCGTAGATGAACCAGATCAGGGCGACCACGCACTACAGGACGAGTTAGCCAGTTCCCAACAGTCGGTCGTCTCTTGCTCCAGGCGGGCTTACCCAGCGCTTCCAGTAGAATCTAAATGCGGCCCAGTTAGCATCACTTCCCACGGGGAGGGGAGGGACGACACTTACTTGATGATTAGCCAGGCGGGGAATTTGTGCATCTTCTCGCGCGAGTACTCTTCGGGCTCCTTGAGCTTCATTCGCAAGTAGATCAGACTGAGGGGCGGGATGACACCGAGTCCGAGGCAGATGCGCCAGGCGGCGCGGAGATGGTTCTCACCGCAGGCCAGGACGACGATCATGGGAACGAGGGAGGAGGCGACGGAGGCCAGATCCAGCTGGAAGTTGGTGAACAGGATGAACCAGCGGTGGCGCGTGCCCTCCTCCAATTCTCCACTGCTCTCGGCCGCCGCGACAGAGCCCGCGGGGTATTCTCCTCCCACCCCCAGGCCGAGGAAGAACCGATAGGCTGTGAGGGCCGTGAACATGCCGGTCAAGCTGCCACCCGCGCCGTAGGCTCCGGCACAGAGAGCGCCAAAAATGAAAAGGATGACGGTGGAGACCATGAGGGTGTTGGCGCGGGACCAGTGATCGGAGAGATAGCCAAAGAACAGCATTCCGACCACGGTTCCGGCGAAGGCGATGGAGGAGACATTCTGACTATAGGTGGACCCGGCGTACTTGTCGGGGTAGAGATCGGAGAGGATGGTGTTGACGGTACCGATGACCTGCAGAGGGCGGAGGAGACCGGGTTAGTGAGGATGAATGAGGGCTACAGGTTGGCCCGAGGGGATCGTACGTATTGCAGGTAGCCGTCGGACCACAGACCGGCACCACACGCAAAGGTAGGCCAACTGCGCTCCCACCAGGTCTTTTCCGGCCGAGCCAAGGGATCCTCGTCCATGTGGCGATCCCCGTGGGGAGCGACCACCAGCTCCGAGGTTTTCTCGTCTCTGGGATCCATGGTGGTGTGTGGACAAACGAGCAGTGATCAAAGGCAAGCAAGAGGAAGACGCGACGCAAGGAGGGGCCAGGGGAATCAGCTGCACGGGCACGAGACCTCCGGATGCCGCTCTGCCAGGGGACGCAGAACTGGAGTCGGACAAGGACGGCAGCAGCCACGAGAGGGACGGGGAGCTTTATAAGATCAGCTGGGAGCAGGCCGGAAGGATGGCCCCAGTGAACCACCGATGATAGCTTGGGAAGTTAAGGTTTGGTGTCAAGTACTAGGTACCTGCACCAAGCATGTGAAAGCGGCGGGCGCTGGGGGGGGGACAGAGGTACCTGCTACCTGACTGGTGCATCCTATCGCGCATCCACGATAATGCCCTAGTAGGGAAGTCTACCAGCCCGCGATAGATCCCTCGAGTGGCTCCCACCCACCGAACCAAACCACCAAGCTCAGCGGGGGCCTCGTCCCCTCCATGGCTCCGTCCACCGGCTCGCAACGTGCCGCACACGTGCCCAGCTCACTGGGTGTCACCGGTCGGCCCCCGGTTGCCATGACACCATCCGGATCCCCATCCCGACGGCTGCCTCGAGCCATCCGGGCATACATCAGGGGCTCATCAGATGGCCAGGACGGGCGTGGCAATGGTGTGTTCTGAGCCCTGTTGCCGTTCCGCCACCACGGTATCTGTATCTTGGTCTGTTATCACCAGCATATCTCCCTGCAGCCCGTCACCCACCATTGTGCCGGCCCTGTGATAAAGCCCCCGGCTGTGATTCGCGAGGGGCCGACCCCGGTCCACTCTGCAATCTATGCCTATAGTAGCGTGTTTTAAGGCCTCCCTCGGGGCACGTGTGCAGCCACCGGACTCGGTCGCTTCTAATCAAGGCAAGGCCTGTGCCCACGTGCCCCCATTGTGTGTTGGGCTGCATCCTGCGCCCGCGCAGAATTTTACGCCGGCACACCCACAGCCCTAGGGAGATACAGAGTCGGAGGGACATACGAGGTAGACCACGCATCATGCAATCACATCCGATCTGCTCTCTTCGCCCAGTGGGGACCTATTGAGCTTCAACCCCGTCGATTCGTACCAAGACCACCGTTCGAGCCCCGACCGTAGGGCCGGGGATGCCGGCTCCGCCCAGGACTGCCATCCGCCTGTCTCGGGGCGAGATCTTCGTGCATAGCGCTCGCTGTTTGACTGGCCGGGAACTGGTCAGTTGTCGCCTGGCCTGCCATCGCACGCCAACCACGTGCCCTGGCTTTGGGCCCGGAAAGCATCAACCACGCCACGCCCATTCCACCCACCAAGGCCCGCTCAAGCTTTTTCAAGATCGCAGTCTCGACCGGTGTTGTGCTCGCCAAGCCCAATGCTTTTGCCCCACGGCTTAGGCCACCCACGTGGGCCGAGCAGGGGAGATCATCCGTCTACTACGGTGGTCGTGCAGTGGTTGGCCCTGTACAAAATTTTAATTAGGATATCCTTTATGCGAAGAATCGGACGTCTATATACAGTGTGCTCGCCATGCCACATGACGCGCAATGAAAAAGGCCGAGGGGAATCATCCCACCATCAAATTAAACACCCCGGTGCCCTCCTTGATTTCAAAGTCCCATTCCACCCCCTCGTATTCCTTCCGCGGACTGACCTTGACCTCCAGCCCGCCCTTGGGCGGTCGCATGCTCGACGCAATCGCCTGCGGGTTGATCTTGGGCGCTTGCCACACGCCATCCACCGGCGTCATATCGAACCGGAGCAGCATCATGGCCGCCAGGGCCATGATCTCCGAGCTGGCAAAGTGCCGCCCCGGACAGATGACCGGTGACACCCCGAAGGTCATGAAGCCCCCGGTCCGACGAGGGTTCTTCTCCGACTTGATGAACCGTCGCGCATCAAAGTCGTCCGCCGTAGATCCCCATGTCTCGGCGGTCCGCCCCATCGACGCGGCGGGCATATTGAGCACGCTGCCGGCCTTGATGAGGTATTGATCCGCAAGTAGAACGTCCTGCAGCACAAAGCGCGTCGGGGCGGACGCGGACCGGGTGCGCAGGATCTCCTGAAACGTCGACAGCAGGAGGGGACATTGATCGCGTAGAGCCGAGATGTCAACGATGTGCCGGTGATCCGCGTCGACACGCACGACATGCTCCCGCATTTCCTCGCGGATCTCGGCGAGCAGGTCGGGTCGGGAATAGAGCTCGTAGAGGACCCAGAAAGTGGCCGGCACCGAATTGGAAAGGAGGCCGATGGCCATGGACACTTCTTGCCGCGCGATATCCTCCGTGGGCACCCCGGCGTCGTGCATCGTTTTCCACCGGACGTAGGTCAGCTCCGATCCCTCCTTCTGGCCTCCGAGCTCGTAGTACTTCATCAGGGCGACGACGGCCGTCTCGCGCCCTTTCCACGCGGTGCGTGCCGTCAGCCAGGGCAGGAAGTTGGCCAGCAGGGGGCTCATATGTGATTCGAAGTCCCTGGAATACTCAGTATAAACGGTTCACATCGACACCCGGAGGGGCGGTTCACCCACCAGAAAGCCTTCTCAATGCGCGGATCCTGGTACGGATTCAAGGGCCCGTACGAGGCATCCGTGCTGGCCGCCGTGATGACCCGCCGGCACCAGTCGTGCAGATCGACGGTGGGGAGCCCGGCCAGCTCATTCACGAGCGGAAGCAGCATGCGCGCCATGCGCTCATTCATCCGGTCCAACGGCCGCCCCGTCAGCGTCGGCTGCATGGCATGCACCACGTCATGCCCCAGGCCCTGGCCGCCCGACTCCTTCTCGCGGAACAGCTCCAGGATGGGGCCGCGGATGCCGGCCATGCGCTCGAGCGTCATGGACACAAAGGGGTCGAAGGACAGGTACTTCCGGTTGCGTTGGATGGCCTGCAGCAGGGTGGGCGAGGTGACGAGGTAGGTTTTGCTGAAGACCAGGTCCAGGGTGCAGATCGGATAGGAGTGTTTTTCACTGTCGCCGTCAGAGATCCGTCTGCCATCCGGGGGCGGGACTCGAAACTCACGTTACCATGTTGAAGTAAGGCAACCCGTACCACAGCAGCCCCACGAGATGGCCGATGATGGGGATCTTGCTGCCCACCGCCGGAGGTTCTCGGGGGTCGCGTGTCCGCCGGCAACGCACGACGAAGACGAGCCCGGCCACGAGGCCGAGCAGCAGCAGCCGAGAGACATCAAACATGGCGAGGGGGATGCGATGAGAGAACCGATGAAACAAGGAGATGAGACGGGATATTTATGGGGGGATCCCCAGGAATCTGCCAGCGTCAGCCTCACATGTTACGAATCACGAGCATGGAGCCCTGACCCCTGGGTGGAGTGAACTTTGCAAATTACCTCTCTTCTGGTTGGCTGACCTGCTCATTGGCCCGCCCGGCTAATCCAATAATCCTGGGGTGGATCCCCCCCGGGTGGGGAAAACGACTATACGAGAGCTATACGCAGACAACGACGAGGCAGCCATGTTGCCATCAGCCTGTCCTCGTATAATTGCGTGTTGATCGTGGTCCCCTATGGCGGGGGCCTCAGGGGCGATATCAGTCACTAAATCGACCTCCGTTTCCATGCGTCGAACCCTGCCAAGGAGAAACCCTCAAAATCCTCCACGGAACCGAACCCCCGGCATCATCCCATCATCTCCGCCAGCTCACTCAAGACAAAGATTTCCTCCGACTCGTTGCCGTCCATCAGGCCCAGGTGAGTATGGTGGCCTTTGATGACGATTCGGGCGTCTTTGATGGGCTGGGGCCAGGTCGCCTGCCCTTCAGGTCTCTCACGGTTGGTGAATCCCCAGTAGGGAGTATACCAGGGATGGAGCATTGTTTATGGGTGGGGAGCCTTGTGGATTGGTTGCTCCCTGGTTCTGGGATGCGTCCGTTAATGACGACTGGGTCTATGTGGGACAAGATAGGATAACCGTAGCACGATCTGCAAATATGCCGAATAATGTAGAAGATTCTCGATATGATACGTATGGACCGCATCGAGGTGAAGAGGAGCAATACGAACAAGATAGGCTCGGCGGCGAAGCAAGAGGCACCTTGTATAGCCATGCGCCGTTAAGGTCCCAGGTGGCAACAGAAGGTAGGGAACTCACCCGTGATTTCATCCGATAGGGCTCATGTGGGGAGAATGTTCCTCTTCGTTGTCAGCATCTATGGGCTCCGGGACCCAGGCAGATACGGACGAGGCCAAGAGTTTAAATGAAAACGACACTTTCGGTCAACTGGCATGAAACTAATTCTGACTGGGTTTAGGGCTGTCCTGTCCGATCAAAGCTTATCCTGATCACAGGTGAGGCACAAAGACTGGCCGTAATAATAACTTCTTTGGGTCTGGGGCATCGCCATTGATTGCTAACACCCCACCAGCATTGCGCCATCCTCGCTTCAGCCACCCCAATCTCCTTCAGCCGTGAAGATGGGGTTATCGTCAGTCACCTGACCGGCGTGCATCCCCCCGGAACCCCGCATTCATCCTCCCTTCACCTTGACACTCTATCTTCGTATGCTTTGAATTTCGTTTCTGCGTTCAACATGCTCTCTACTCGCGGCGAAGCCTACGCCAAGGCCGGTCTGTCCGATGGCTATCTCGGGCCCCCGAAGGCCTTCTTTGACCCAAAGAAGAAGCAGGGGGTCGTGTCTTTCAGCAATGCAGAAAACGTGACTGGCCCGTCCCCCTATCGAAACCTTAATCATTGGGACGAAGAGTGTAATAATGACGGATGATCTAGTTTCTCATGCACGACGTGATGCTTCAGTACATTCGTGGACAGGTGACCCCCAATGGACTCCGATGGTTAACAATTGAGACATGCTAAAAATGAGAGGAGGCAATGGTCCACATTGACGATGCGAGTCTCACGTATCATGAGGGCCCGTTTGGCTCGAGCCGTCTACGGACGGCCATGGCTGGCCTGATCAACACACGCTTTCATCCCGCCATCCCCATCGAGGCCAGTCACATTCTGTTTGCTAATGGCGTCACCAGCCTCAACACCATGTGTGCCCTCAGCCTCACGGACCCCGATGAAGGGATTCTCCTAGGCCAGCCCATCTACGGCTCCTTCGCCGGTGATCTCCGCACCCAATCAGGTTGTCGATTGATCTACACCCCGTTCCACGGCGATGATCAATTCAGCCCCACGGCCGTGGCTCGGTACGAAGAGGCATTCCTACACGCGCAGGACAGTGGCATCAAGGTAAAGGCTCTCCTGATCTGCAATCCACATAATCCGCTCGGCCGGTGCTACCCACGGGAGACCTTGGAAGCGCTGCTTCGCTTCTGCCAACAACATCAGCTTCACCTCATCAGCGATGAAGTGTATGCACTGTCGGTTTACGGCGATGGAGGGGAGGAACCTCCCCACTCCCGCTTTTGCTCTGTCCTGGCAATCGATCTTTTTCAGCTGGGGGTTGATCCGGCCCTGGTCCACGTGCTGTATGGTGTCTCCAAGGATTTTGCCATGGCAGGGCTCCGACTAGGATGCTTGATCACTCGCAACGACAATCTACTACAGTCAGCCTTGTCGCTGAGGTGAGTTCATCCTACCTGAATCACCTTCGAACGGCCGCGTTTTATTTGCGTGCAACTATCTAACCCGGAAACGCTCCAGTCGATTCCACTGGCCATCGCATCTGTCCTGCAGCATAGTTACTACCATTCTAGAAGACCGAGACTTTATCCAAGAATTTCTTCGGGAAAGTCACCGGCGAATGAGAACACATCGACAGCTGGCTACCCAGCAGTTGGAAGACGGGGGCATCCCTTATGCGACCGGCTGGTACTGCACTCATATATTTGATGCTGCAGAAATAGAACATGGCTAAAAACTTGACCACAGTACCGCTGGCTTTTTCCTTTGGATCGACCTGTCCAAATGCCTGGATGCTACGATCGTGGCTAGCCGAGGGGGGTGGGTCGCCGAGTTGGACGTGTCGCGTCGGTTGCGAGAGATCGGCGTCGAAATGTCTTCGGGGTACGCCTATCACAACGAGGTCCCAGGCTGGTATCGAGTTATTTTCACGGTGGATGCCGCATCTCTGAAGGAAGGCTTATCGAGGATTGTCGACTTCTATCACGGTCGCCCTGGATCGCCTTGACCTTTGGCAGACAAGACAATCAATATCTACTAGCGGCTTCCATCCATCCTACAAACTCTTTCGACCCTTCATACCAAGGAATTGAAAAAAAAGTTCCATTTTGGAAGGCGGAACTAATCTTTTAGTCACCGCCTTCTTATATGGAGATATGGTGGGCAGAATGTTTCTGCCAAGGCAATTTTCACACTATTCCCACTTGGGCAGTGGGTTAGCCACACCCAGCAAATTGATGCCATCCAGATACTATTTTGGCCTCACTATTCACGGGCACATCTTACCTATCCATGATTAAAAGGTGATGTCACCTTCTACTAGAGGATGTTAGCGACACCAACATTGTGTGTGGCAACATACAATCAGCACTGCGATATATGTCACCATCAACCACACCAACATATATATATATATATTTAGCAGTGGAAGGAACTGCTAGTAGCCACCCATACATGGGAGGATCCAGTCTTCTGTAACAATTACTCAAATTCACATCCCATCTTAAATAGAACAAGCCACCTGCGGCCAACCATCCTCACTAATCCTGGTACGCCCAACCTGCTCCATTGACCACTCCATAATTAGACCCAAGACTTCATCAATCTCGGCCTCTGTATTGTCAGCGTGGAGGACCAGACGGACTCGTTCCTTGCCCTTCGGGACGAGCGGCTGATGCACCGGGTTCACCCAGTAGTTGGCCTGATGCAGCCTCCGGGCAAGGCTTTTTGCATGTCCTTGACGGGTATTGAGCGGGATGATAGGGGCGTGGAAGGATTCAGATGCCCAGGTTACCTCGGTGGGAATGCTCAAGACCCCGTGTTGTTTCACCATCGACCAGCACGGATGTGTGGTCAGCTTCTCCTGGAAGTATGCAATGTTGTACTGAAGCTGTGCTCGGCGCTAGATCTGTGCATTAGCTTGATGTCTGCATATCTGGTAACCAAAAACTTACAGTCTCTCCCTCCTGGCTTGCAAGCAAATCGTACCCGGCCTTGACGGCTGCAAGGACGGGGAAGGACGGTCCGGTGGAAAAGATGATATTCTTGGCGTAGTTGATGATGTACGAGCGGATGGTCGTGCTTGCAAGAATGACCCCTGTTGTAGTGCAAGAAAGGTCACCATTAGTGCTGATATCATAGAGGAATGGTTCTACCTACCCCCGGTAGACCCGAGTGCCTTTCCACAGGTATGCAGCCTGATCGGGAACTCTTTCTGCAGGCCCAATGCCGATACATATCCTGATCCATCTGGACCGAGTAGCCCATTCGAATGAGCTTCATCCATAGTCAGTACTCCGTTGCCGCGCGGAAGGATCTCCTTGACCAGCTGAATCATGCGTTGGATAGGTGGGCTGTCTGCGTCCATGCTGTACACCGACTCCAGAGCGATGAAGACTGATTGGCTACCTTCAGCTACTCCTGGACGCTTCTGGCGCAGGTCAAGAAGACATTGTCGAAGACCGGCACAGTCATTATGAGGGAACATCCGAGTTTCGGCTCGGCCCCGACGCATTCCCTCGTGGATACTGGCATGCACGTATTGGTCATAGAGGACCACATCGCCTGGCTGTGGGACGGTCGACCAGAGAGCCACATTGGCATCGAAGCCAGAGTTGAAGAAGAGAGCAGACTCGGCCCCGTGGAATCGCGCGAGGTGATCTTCCAGATCGGCAAGGTACTGGGATGTGCCTTCAAAGATGCGCGTGGATCGGCTGCCGAGGGTGAAATTGGGATGCCGCCCGAGTTCCTTGAGGAAGGCGGTTCGTAGAACCCCAGAAGAGGAAAAGGACAGACTATCATTTGATCCGAAATCGGTCATGTGCGCGGTTTTCTGGGGGGGTGCGGGCTCGATCAGTCTACCCTCCTCTTCTCGACTGTGCAATTGTTCCTCGAGCTTTTGGATGAGCATGGTTTCTTTTCCAGATGAATGGAAGTGTGATGTATTCCTCAGTGGGTGCGCTGGTGGATAATGCAGAGCGGAATGTCCAGTATAGAGGCATTTAAATATGTCTTCAGGTGTGTGGCAAGCCGTGTCAAGGGCTGATGGGAACGATAGCTTCGTGGCCATTGTCGCTCGTCACTCTAGCGTAAACACTGCTAGTGGCTCGGTTGCACCTTAGGCAGCAATGATTTTGGTTAGGATCGACAGAGCCCCGATGCAATTTATATCGCAAGGGTACAATCATCCTAACACATGCGTCCCAATAAGAATCAAGCGATGATCCAAAGTTTCGATTGAGTTTGTGTCGATCCATTGCATCTTTATGATGCGGCGGGGAGCTATCTAGGTGTTCAATGGCACTCCCAGCTATGATGGAATCTACCTGTCATGTTCCCACCCGATATAATCAAGGGTCAAAGCGCTTCTGGGGTTTTACGTATGATACCCAATGGGGAAATTCTGGGTCCAAACGAGCGACACCTTGGAAGATAAAAAAAGACCAGGCTATGGCTGCCAATGCCATGTTCTACCCGGCTATGTGATTGTTCTGTTTTGTTCCAATCTCAACTCCTTACTTGGCACCCATGCCAAATAGTGGTAGAGGCGTGTTTGAGGATAATACGGAATATGACACCATCTCCACATAAATGACTTTGGGTGAGACGGATAGTACCAAGATTGGGACTCTGCGACCTTGATTCAAAGCAGGTTTTGCATGGTCAAGCAAGGTTATGAGATATGGATAACCATAAATGTAACTTTAGTCGACAGGCCGTAGCGAAGCGAACCGTGGAACCTACATTGACGACCAATGGAACCCAACAATGGCAGCTCTCTCCCCATGGAAGCCTCACCCATCAACCCGGGTTGACCTAAACGAGGGGCAGACTGTATAAGACGGCGCAGTGGTTCATGCCCTAGAAACTGGTGATGGTTCGGTCCTAGATAACATATTCATGACATAACAATGCGTGGGTATCAGTATAATTTGCTGGGATCCGTGAAAAGAGCGATCTACATAGCGGGATTTTATGACAGTGGTACTACGGATCTTTCGAACACATCATTATAACGTCGCGAATGCACTGAGGGACATCATCATTACGACTGAATTAGGTGATGACTGAGATATAAATGGGGCACTGTGGCATTGACAGATGTTGGAGTCAACCTATCGGTATCATCACACGATATTGAACTTTAGTTTTCATCCCCCCTATTACTCTTTCTGTGGATTATATTTCTCCGAACTCATGCCATTAGGAGCTACAACATGGAGAGAATCATCATTGATCATGCAAAGGACGCGCCGGACGCAGTCGCTGTAGTAGATGAAGGAAGATGTCTTACATACGCTGAGCTATTCACCGAATCGAACAACCTCTCCCAAAGGCTCAGGGCAGAGATGGGCCCGGGAGGCAAAATCGGGATTCTACTGGGACCTGGAGTCAAGCAAGTCGTTGCCCAGGTTGCCGTGCGCCTGGCGGACTGTGTCTGTGTACCCATCGAACCCTCTCTCCCAGAGCGGCGCCTCGCGGACATGTTGCACGATGCCGAGGTCAAGCACATCATCATGGAAGAGGCACAGCTGGAATTGCCCGACTTCAAGCGAATGGACTTTGAGATCGGCCACAACCAGCCTGTCACCAAGCTTCGGAATCCCCCTGTCGACATGACTTCAGAACACAGCCATATTCTCTTCACGTCGGGCTCCACTGGAAGGCCCAAGCCAGTCCAGATCCGAGCTGGTGGTATCCTACACCTGGCAACCCAGACCCCGGCGACTCCCTTGTCTTGTGATGACCGAGTGGCGTCGTTCAACAACCCGGGGTTTGACCTCAGTTTGTTTGAGATCTGGGTCACTCTGATCGCGCGTGCCACGATTGTGGTAGTTCCACGCCGGATCGCTACCGATCCTGGGGCCATGCGGTCATTCCTCCGAGAGCATGAGGTGACCGTTCTGATTATAACGGCGGCATTGTTCAATCTCGTTGCATCCGACAGAGGAGCTTTTCACACCCTGAAACACGTCCTCACGGCAGGTGATGTTGCCAATGTGCAAGTGATGAGAGATGTTCTAGAACATGGCCCCCCGAAGCATCTCTGGAATACATACGGTCCCACGGAGTGTACGACTCTGGTGACGATGTTGGAGGTGACCGTGGAAGAAACGGCCCGGGACCGCATCGGCATTGGGGGACCCGTGGGTCAAATGGAGGTCTTTCTGATGGACCGAAACGACAACCCAATCCTCGACTGCGGCCAGCCAGGCGAAATCTGCATCGCTGGCCCACAGCAAACCAGTGGGTACCTGAATCGCCCGGTGGAGAAAAAGAAGTGCTTCCTGAGCCACGATCGCGCGCATCTCGGCCCTCCGAGGTCCAGGGAAGAGACGCCAGACAACGACTTGGTTCGCCTGTACCGAACCGGAGACATCGGGGAATGGCGGCCTGGCCAAGGGAGTCTCGACTTTGTTGGCCGCTCCGATACTCAAGTCAAACATCGTGGGTTCCGAGTGGAATTGGGCGAGATCGAACGCGTGCTGCTCACCTGTGAGGGGGTTCGAGGTGCAGTGGTTATCCAACAGCCTCCACAGTCAGCGGACGGAATGCCCGTGTTGGTCAGCTTTGTGACTCTGGCGAGGGCGAGCAAGTGGTCTCCAGAGGATATTGTGCAGTTTGCTCGCGATCGGCTTCCATCGTACATGGTTCCTGGTGCCGTGGAAAGCGTGCCCGAGTTCCCTCTCACCCCCCATGCCAAGGTGGATCGCAAGGCCCTGCTAGAGACCCGGCTGCACCGTCTCCAAAACCATGTCTCCGAGACGGGCCATATCCAGGACTACCGGACTCGTGTCCCCGGTTTCTGCAAGGACATTCTCGGTCTGACCCAAATCCACGACAGCGACGACTTCTTCCAACTGGGAGCCACGTCGCTCCAGGCGGCCGGCCTTCTCGCATTGCTGCAAGACAAGCTGGGGTCCAGCGTGTCCATGGAGGACCTCTTCGGGCATTCCACCGTGGCAGACTTGGTGCACCTGGTTGGGCAGAGGGCATCCCCGACCGATGCCCCCGATACCACTCGACGGTGGATGAAGGATATCGATCAAGTCGACACCATTGACGTGGTGCCTCATTGGGAATCCGACGGCGAAGGCAAGGTTCTCATCACGGGCGCCACCGGCTTCGTTGGGGCGCATCTTCTGCATCATTTATTGAATCGACCGAGTGTCAAGCAAATCGCCTGTCTCTGCCGTCCCCGCCACTATCCGAGTGCCGCGGGTCGCGTTCAACGGGCCCTGGAGCGGTATGACCTCTGGAAGAGCTGCCAGGGTCAAGCCCACAAACTGCTCATGCTCGAGGGGGATTTGACCCAGGACCAGCTGGGCCTGGGGCCGGACCTATACGGCTGGCTGGCCAACTGGACCTCGATCATCTTCCATCTCGGGGCCAAGGTGAATTTCTGTGAGTCGTATCGCGAGCACTATGCCCCCAATGTGGTCGGGACGAGGAACATCCTGCGTCTGGCTGCGGCTGGCCGCCGCAAGGTATTGCAATACTTCTCGTCGATCGATGCGTGGGGCCCAACCGGGTTTGTGCTGGGGACCAAGGAAGTGTACGAGGACGGGCCATTGGAGCCCCATGTGCAGGCCCTGCGATATGATCTGGGGTATGCCCAGAGTCAGTGGGTGGCCGAGGCCATGGTGCGTCGCATGCGAGACCGCGGCTTGCCCACCGTCATCCACCGGCCCGGCTTCATCATTGGCCATGCGGTGACGGGCCAAAGCAATCCCGACGATTTCGTGTCGCGCCTGATTGTCGGCTGCATCCAGTTGGGCGTCTTCCCACAGCTGGACCAACGGCTGGAATATGTCACGATTGACTATGTGATCGCGGCCGTCATGCATATCGCCTCGTCGAACCAGTCTCTGGGCCATTCGTACAGTCTGCTCTCTCCGGACCAGCGACTATCGGCCACGGTCACGGATACCTGTCGGATCATCAACGAGGCGGGGTATCCGGTCCGGCTGGTGGACTACAAGGATTGGGTCCAGGAAGTGGCCCGAAAACAGCAGCGCGAGGGGCCGCTGGCCTCGCTCCAGCCCATGTTCCGCGAGCGAGTCCTCGGCGACCTGACCCGATGGGAGGCCAGTCAACGGTCGCCCTGGTACCGATCCGACAACACCGTCCAGGCCCTGCAAGACCGACCGGACATTCAATACCAGCCATTTGATGCGGCGATGCTGCAGCGGTTTATCGCCTTCTGGAAGCGGAAAGGATTCTATGCCATCTAATTTAGCTGGGTCCATGCTTTTCTCGACTAGATATATCATGGGAATTAATGTCACATAGCCCACAATAAAGTGGATGGATTTTCCACACCGCAAGCACCGCGCTTCCCAAGCTCACGCCGCTATTCGGGATCCGGGCTAGTGTAATCAACCGAAGACATCGCGTTGCGTAGGCCGTCGAGGATCTATCGTCGGAATTTCCACCCGCGATATCAAACCTTGGTCTGTCATCCGAGCATCTCTGGCCAGGGGCTGGCCTGGCCCCATGGACCGACCGGGAATCATAGATTCTCCCCTCCTCGACTGGACAGATGCTGTCGCGGTAGCGTGAACAGACACATCACCAACGTAAGCTGACAACGTGTCTTGTGCGACTAGTCGTCTCCCGCCAGTGGTCCAAAAAGGCCCGACCAAGGCGACAAGCAACTGCCCGGCCCCGACTCTGCAGGTACCGGGGGGGGGGAGTGCCAGGTACAGGTTGGAGGTGTCAGATTGATAGGTAGCCTTTTCGGCCCCTCAAGTGAAGTATCCAATCCTGCCATGGTACAGATAACATCTGACGTTGGGAATCATGGCATTGAAAAATGATTAAAAAAAAAAAACAAAAGAAAAAAAAAAAAGAAAAAAAGGGGATAACGAGACAAACCGGAAAAGTCTGCTGCAGTGGATGAATCGAGTGGCAGGCTGGCTACGTAATGGGCGCTGGTGCCGTGGCTAATTATAGTTCCCGACGGGTGGGCACTCGGGCATCATATTTCTTTTCTTCCTGCCGCTCCCGTCAGACGGTCAGGCTGTTCACTGCCTCAACGAGTGGTTCTTGGGCCTGCCGGTACTATGTAGATCAGGGATGTTCTGGAGGGGAGAAGCCATTACTAGGGAGGTACTGGCACCCCGATGATCATGGGGACGGTGGTCCTGTCGGTTGGGATTTCCGCCCGCGAATATTGTCGGCGCAACCAATGGCGACATGCAAGCAGTGGTCCCGATCGTGGCGGCGGGAGACTCTCTGCCGGGACATGCATGAATAAATCTTCGACTCGGTAGGATCTCGACACATCCAACCAGGGGGGGGCAAGGCCGACGTCGCGAAACAAGCCTTTTTAGAAGGGCAGAGTCGTTGACGCCATGCGACGCGGGTTGTTACCGAGAGGCTACCATGGGAATTGAAACGTTCGCCCTGAGAAGGGGCTGGCGACGATTGGAGAGACCATCCCAACCGTCCAATGGCGAGGGATGGAGGATGTTCCTGCTGACGGTGACACCGGACCTGGCAGTGCCTCACCGGGGAACCGGTCGGGGGGATGACGTTGGGCGTTATGCTGCCATGCTGCAGTGGTGCTGCTGCCGTGAGAGAGCATTTGCCTGGCTGAGATAACGGCAGGGCAGCCGCCAGTTAGAAACCCTAACGCGATGCCGACCCGACCAGTGGCGCCGCCTCCGAGCCGGGGTCTGCAGCGGCGGATCGACAGGTTCCTCAGCCATTGGCCAGGTCTGAGACGCCGCCCCCGGCAGATTGGTCGCTTTTTGCTGGAAAGGCCCCATCGCAGCGTCGCGATAGCCAGCGAGTACGTGGGCGCAAGTCCATGGGTGGGGGCGTGGGTGGGGACTGCAGTGGGTGCTGGTCTCGGATCCCCACCGAAGCCGCGCCTGGTTCACTGGTTCCGTCACCTCAGTGGCTCCCGGCGGCCAGATCCTGCCTCCTCTTTGCCCCTCGACATCCAGATGGCAAATCCGATCCAGAGCATCCAGATGGCGGATGAGTCGGATCGCGGCCATGGATCGCCTCTGGTGGAATCCTTCCAGAAGGGACGATGGATGAGGGAGGTACGATTGACAATCCCCATCACAATCACATTCACACTCACCCATTCACGGGCCAGTGAGATCGGGGCAAATGTTGCAGCATGGCGCTCTGGTGGCCTCGGGGCCGTGGCTGCTTCAGCGGCAAGTAAGCAAGTTAGCAACAACCAGCGAGACGCTCGATAAGTTCCAGCACAGGACTCCTGGGCCAATCATGCGGGCCTGATATGGCGTTTCCTATTATAGCCGCCCCCGACAGAGCCTGAGGGTCGAACCGGTGTCTTGGACTGTTGGACAGCAGGCCACGGCTACCCCACCGCGGGTGAAAGGTTTTAGATGGTCTCATGTCTCATGTCGCTGTCTCTTGTCTCTCTCTTGTCAAGCCCCAGACCCCATCTCTCGTCATCGCCGCACCTCCCCCGAGTCGTGCTTCATTTCCCTCGTTTCAAGTCTCGGTTGCTCTTTGTCTACCGTGTCTTTTCCCTCGTTTCGTCCTTGTCATTCGTTTTCTTCCCCTCCTCGGTGTGCCGTGTACTCGTGGACTCCTCCTCCTACTCCTCCAGAATATTCGGGCATGTGGAATTGATTGGCGTCGTGCGCGTTTTCTAAACCCCAGTGGCACGGAGTTGTCGATCCAAGGCTACGGCCATCATGTTCCGCATGGACTGGCAGCGCTCAGCGGTGCTCCTCCTCGGACTGCTGAGTGTCGTTGCAGTAGGCTGGCCCTACAACGAGTCGCTCGCTGATTATAACTTGAACACGAACTCATCGGCCAAGGCGCCGATCGACTATTGGGGAGAATGGCCGGATCATGAATATCATCCGTCGCCAGACAACTGGCGCTTCCCCATCTACACCATCTTCTTGGACCGCATCGCCAACGGCGATCCCACCAATGATAACATCAACGGCACCACCTTCGAGCATGTCATCGACTCCAACCAGATGCGCCACGGCGGTGACCTGGCCGGGTTAATTGACTCCCTCGATTACATCAAGGGCATGGGCTTCAAGGTGAGTGGCACCCCCTCCAGACGGATGCCAGATCGATTCCAGACTGACCAAGCTAGGCCATCTACTTTGCGGGCACGTACTTGATGAACCTCCCCTGGGCCTACGATGGCTACTCGCCCGTGGACACCACCCTCCTCGACATGCACCATGGCACGCTGGAGGACTGGCGGACGACCATCACCGAGATCCACAACCGCGACATGTATGTGATCGTGGACAATACCCTGGCAACGTGAGTGTCGCCCCGGAATCCCCCGGATGATCATCCACTGACCAGGCCCTGCAGCCTGAGCAATCTCATCGGGTTCAAGGGGCACCTGAACGACTCGGCCGACTTTCTGGCGACGGAATACGAAGTCGAGTGGATCACCGATCGGCAGTATGTCGATTTTCAATTCAGTAATGACTACAACGAAACCTGCACCTACCCCAAGTTTTGGAATGAGACGGGCTATCCGATCACCACGGGCGGCGTCCAAGACCTGAAGGGTTGCTACAACAGTGATTTCGACCAGTACGGTGAACTGGAGGCGTTTGGCAACTTCCCGGACTGGAAGCGTCAACTCACCAAGTTCGCCTCGGTGCAAGATCGGTTGCGTGAATGGCACGAGCCCGTCCGCAATGTCATCACGCGGCATTCCTGCATCCAAATCGCCAGTCTGGACGTGGATGGCTTCCGGTTCGATAAGGCGGTCCAGGGCACCCTGGAGCCCCTGGCGGATATCATTTCCACCTACCGGGAATGCGCGAAGCAGTATGGCAAGCACAACTTCTTCCTGCCCGGCGAGATTACGTCCGGCAACACCTTCGGCAGTCTGTATCTCGGGCGCGGTCGTCAGCCGAACCAGGTGCCCGACTCGGCGGACGTGGCGGTCAAGCTGACCAACGATTCGGATTCCGAATACTTCCTGCGAGACGACGGGTTGCAAGCCTTGGATTCCGCGGCGTTCCACTATACCATCTACCGCTCGATGACCCGTTTCCTGGGAATGGACGGTAACCTGGTGGCCGGGTTCGACCTGCCCACCGATTTCATCGAGGCCTGGAATGGCATGTTGGAGACCAATGACTTCCTGAATGCCTTTACGGGCGAGTTGGACCCGCGCCACATGTATGGCGTGTCCAACCAGGATAACTTCCGCTGGCCGGCCATCAAGAATGGCACCGTGAAATACCTGCTGGGGCTGTACATCGTCACGCTGGAGCTGCCGGGCATCCCGCTGGTGCTCTGGGGCGAAGAGCAAGCCATGTATGTCTTCGATGCCACGGCGTCGAACTATCTGTTTGGCCGGCAGCCCATGACGTACCAGACGGCGTGGTGGACGCACGGCTGTTTCTCGCTGAACACGTCCAAGTTCTACGATTTCCCCAACGACAAGGGCTTGAACGGCTGCAACGACATCACCGTCACGTACGACCAGCGCAACCCGGCCCACCCGCTGCGCAACATCATGAAGCGTATGTTCGAGATCCGCGAACAGTACCCCGTCGCCAGCGACGGCCTCTATCTCGAAACCCTGTCCCAGCTGACGGAGAACATCTACCTGCCGGGATCCGAGTCCACCCCGACCGTGACGGGCTTGTGGTCGGTGCTGCGCACGTACTATCCGGGCGTCCAGCAGAACGCCACCCAAAGCAATGGCACGCTGTGGCTCGTCTATCAGAACGGGAACACCACCGAGACGTACGGCACCAGCTGCACCAACAAAACGGCCGCCTTGCTGGCTCCCTTCGACTCCGGGAAGACGCTGAAGAACCTGTTCTATCCCTACGACGAGCTCACCCTGGAAGATGGCCCCGGTGGCAGTGGCGCCTATGGATGCGCCCGCAATATGACCCTGTATCCATGGGAATATCGCGCGTACGTGGAGGCGTCCAGCTTCAAAGAGCCCGGGCCCACCGTCACGGAATTCGTCCCGGGCCACGATGTCCGGTTGCTCTCGGCGGAGGACACGGGCGAATCCCTCGACATCCAGCTGGGCTTCTCCAAACCCATGGACTGCGATGTACTCACCAAGGCCGTCTCCCTGAACTCCACCACGACCAAGGGCATCACCGCCTCGTTCGACACCTCCAACGTCACCTGCGCCAACATCACCGCCCGCACCACGAGTAATCACTTTATCGGCGAGGTCCCCACGGTGTGGACGTGGTCCACGACGTTGAAGAATGTCTACCACGGAGTCCACCAGCTGACCGTCAACAATGTGACCAGCACGAATGGCACCCACACGAATGCCGTGGACAAGTTCCTGTTCCGGGTGGGCACGGACAGCAACCCTCTCATCTCCCCCCTGGCCAACTACTCCACCAGCCTGCTCCACAAATCCGACAACGGCAGCTACTACATCCACCACGACGCCGCGGGAGCCGACAAATTCCGCTACTCCACCAGCTTTGGTAGCAGCTGGACCAATTGGACCGAGTACACGGGGGGCAACACGACGGTCGACATGACCTCGTGGTCCGGCACGTCGGCCCAGAAGTGGAAGGGCACTCACGTTCGGGTCCAATATTTCTCCCGGCTCACCGGCAGCAGTGATTATCTCCAGGAAGGCGATTATGGCTGGAAGGATGGCGTGGCCCGCCGCTTCCCGCACATGTGGTGGAACGGCCCGTATAACCAGTATGGATACGACGCCGGACTGGATAGCAAGATGAGGTTCGATGAGGACGATCTGCGCTGGAAGTACGATTTTGTCTACGAGTGGCCCTCGGTGGGTCAGATCAGTATCTGGGGGACCGACGAGGACGGCACGCCCGACACGACGGGCGTCTATGGAGACGTGGACAACTCGTCGGTCGTTCAGCGGCTGCCTCCCTCGTACCTCTCGTCCAACGTGATCAACATCACCAACACGCCTCCCTTTCCGCATCTCGGCTGGACCATCTCGCTCAACGATGCCAACCTCCGCTATGAATTGATCCCGGTCGGTTCGGGCTGGGCCCAGCTGGTGCTCTACGTCCTGCTCTGGGTGGTGCCGATCCTGATGGCCCTGGGCGGCGTTTTCATTTTCATCCGCACGTTCTACCGCGTGCAGCTGAATACCGATGGCAACGTGGCCAAGGAGGACAAGCTGCCCCTGCTGGTGTGGCGCCGGCTGAGAGGCAATGGCGGCGGCGACGAGCAGTCGGATCGGGCCATGTCGGCCGCCGGGGCCGCCCCGACGGGCATGGCCATCGCCGGCGCCCCCGAGAAACGGCGCACGGTGTTGATTGCGACCATGGAGTATGACATCGAGGACTGGAAGGCCAAGGTGAAGATCGGCGGGTTGGGCGTCATGGCCCAACTCATGTCGCAGAACCTGGGCCACCAGGATCTCATCTGGGTGGTGCCGTGCGTGGGGGACATCGACTATCCCCAGGACACGGTGACGGAGCCCTTCGTGGTGACCATCCTCGACAACCCGTACCTGGTCCACGTGCAATACCATAAACTCAACAACATCACCTACGTGCTCCTGGACGCGCCCGTGTTCCGGCAGCAAACCAAGGCCGAGCCCTACCCGCCCCGCATGGACGACCTGGACAGCGCCATTTACTACTCCGCCTGGAACCAGTGTATCGCCGAGACCATCAAGCGGTTCCCGGCCATCGACATGTACCATATCAACGATTTCCACGGCTGCCTGGCGCCGCTGTACCTGCTCCCGACGCGCACCATCCCCGTGTGCCTGTCCCTGCACAACGCCGAGTTCCAGGGTCTCTGGCCGCTCCGCACCCAGCAGGAGAAGAAGGAAGTCTGCTCGGTCTTCAACCTCCCCGTCGAGACGGCCACCAAGTACTGTCAATTCGGCACCGTGTTCAACCTGCTGCACACGGGCGCCAGTTACCTGCGATTCCACCAGCGCGGCTTCGGAGCCGTCGGCGTGTCCAACAAGTATGGGAAGCGGTCCTGGGCTCGGTACCCGATCTTCTGGAGTCTGGAGAAGATTGGCAGTCTGCCCAATCCCGATCCCACCGACACGCGGCCCCTGGACGAGAACGCCGACGAAAAAGCCCTGACCCGGTCGTACGGGGAACGCATTGCGGACAAACTGGAGGCCCAGAAGTGGGCCGGTCTCACGGAGGATCGCAACGCCGATCTGCTGGTGTTCGTGGGCCGATGGTCGAAGCAGAAGGGTGTCGATTTGATTGCGGACGTCATCCCGGCCGTGCTGTCGGCCAGGCCCCAGGTGCAGGTGATCTGCGTGGGCCCCATCATTGACCTCTATGGCCGGCTGGCGGCCATCAAACTGGACAAGATTGCCGCCATGTTCCCCGGTCGTGTGTTCTCGCGGCCCGAGTTCACCGTCTTGCCGCCGTGTGTCTTTTCGGGGGCCGATTTCGCTCTGATTCCGTCTCGCGACGAGCCCTTCGGATTGATTGCGGTGGAATTCGGTCGCAAGGGTGCGCTGGGAATTGGATCGCGCATTGGAGGTCTGGGTCAAATGCCCGGGTGGTGGTACACGGTGGAGTCGGATGCCACGCGCCATCTGTTGCACCAGCTGAGGACCGCCATCAAATCCGCCCTGGACTCGACGCCGGAGACACGCGAGCAGATGCGCGCCAATTCGGCCAAGCAGCGATTCCCCGTCCTCGAATGGATCCAGAAGCTCGAGACCCTCCAACGCACCTCGATCCAGATCCACCACGACAAGAACAAGGCCACCGTCGCCGGCTCCATTCCCGAGTCGCAGAGCGCCTGGGACCTGCAGCAGAACATGCGGTATTCCACCCTGGCGCTGCCGGGGCTCGCTCAGTCGCGCGCCTCGGGCGTCGAGACGCCCCCGGAGACCGTCATCGAGCAAGCCCAGTCGCGCCTGCAGGAACTCCAGGCCGCTGAGGGCAACAGTCGGGCCAGCAGTCTCAACCGCCAGCTCTCGTTGGGACGACGCGCGGGACCCGGCCAGGGCCGCAACCGCCTGGCGAAGCGGCAGCTGTCGACCCACTCGCCGGGCGACGAAACCACCGACGCCGAGGACGAGGACGAGAATGCGACGGCCCCCGTGGACTACATCTCCCCCGAGGAGGCCATGATGGCCGTGACCAACACTCTGGCGCCGGGGGCCGACAGTCGCGCCAGCACCAGCACGCCGCCGCTGGTGCCCCCGCCGGTCTTCCGCAACTCCCGGCCCGAGTCCCCCTACCCGATCTCGCAGGTCTCCTCGCCCGGGCTGGCCCCTCCCATGGGGCACTTCCGCACCGTCTCCATGCTCTCCTTGCCCTCCGTCGTGGGCGATCACACCTCGTTTGTGGGCGAATCCACCTCCACCCCCCAGCCGGTCTTTGAGCTGCAAAAGGTCGACCCGACCTTCACCGACAGCATGGGCCACTTCACCCGGCGCTTCGAAGACCTGCTTACCAACCTGAACAAGAAGAACTCCCTCACCGACTGTTGCATTGAGACCTATCTGATGAAGAGCGAGCGCCAGTTCTACTATGACTACAGCGACGCGCAGCTGAAGAAACAACCCAAGGACCGGGCCATTGCGATGGCCGGCGCCGACACGCCCGACGGCCGCGACTCGTACGCCAGTGCCAATGCTGACTCGGACGAAACCGATGAGATCGACCGGTGGCTGATGCAGCTGGGCTACCGGCGCCCCATGGTCATCCAGCGATTCATGCGGCGGCGCATCGGCAATTGGCCCATTTACTCGCTCTTCCTGGGTCTGGGCCAGATCATTGCCACCAACTCGTCCCAAATCACTCTGCTGGTCGGCCAGGTAGGTGAGACCGCCATCAAGGTGTACGTCATCGCGGCCATCTACTGTGTCTCCTCCATTGCGTGGTGGTTCATCTATCACCGCTCTCCCGCCGTCTTCTCTCTCACCCTCCCCTGGTTCATCTACTGCCTGGCATTCATCATCATCGGCGTCTCCCCCTTCGGGGTCACCTCGCTGGGTCGGGCCTGGTGCCAGAATGTCGCCGCGGGCGTCTACGCCATCGCGTCCTCCAGTGGTTCGTTATTCTTCGCTCTCAACTTCGGTGACCAAGGCGCCGTCCCGGTGAAGGACTGGATGTTCCGGGCCAGTATGATCCAGGGCATCCAGCAGATCTACACCGTGGCGCTCTGGTTCTGGAGCTCCAAGGTCACAGCTGCCGAGGTGGGAGGTGTGTCGATTGCGGCCTTGAGCTCGTGGAGACTGACGGCAGTCGTGATGCCCATTGCAGCCCTTTGCTTTTGCATCGGCGTCCTGCTGGCCCTGGGTCTCCCGAATTACTACCGCCAATCCCCCAGTCGCATCCTCTCCTTCTACACCTCCCTGTTCCGCCGCCGGATCATCCTCTGGTTCTTCTTCATGGTCATTGTCCAGAACTGGTTCCTCTCCGCGGCCGTCGGTCGCAACTGGTCCTTCCTGTGGTCGTCCCAGCACGCCAAGGCGTGGGAAATCGTCATCCTCATCGTCGGCTTCTTCATCGTCCTCTGGGTGCTCATCCTGTTCATGTTCCGCGCTCTCTCCAAGGAGCACAGCTGGATCCTGCCCGTCTTCGGACTGAGTCTGGGGGCCCCCCGCTGGGCGCAAACCTGGTGGGGCACGTCGAATATCGGCTACTATCTCCCCTGGGCCGGCAGTTTGGTGTCGGGTTCCATTGCATCCCGCTGCCTGTGGCTGTGGCTGGGCGTGCTCGATGAGATCCAGCAAGTCGGGCTGGGCATGATTCTCCTGCAGACCATGACCCGCGTGCACGTCTGCTTTGTTCTCTTGGCTGCCCAATCCCTGGGATCCATCGCCACGATCTGCGCCCGTGGGTTTGCGCCGAATAAGATCGGACCGGCCAGCATCTCCCCGGATGTGGGCACGTCCGTGGATAAGGTCGGCAACGCCTGGTTCTGGATCGCCCTGTTCTTCCAGCTTCTAGCAAGGTAAGCGCCCTCTCCTCTTCTCTCCATCTTCATCATGCTAATCCGGCTTCTAGCTTTGGCTTCCTCCTCTTCTACCGGCGGGAACAGCTCAACCGGCCTTAGGCCATGCCTTTTCGCATTACCGGATCCGTGGTTCACCTACGCAGCCACGGGCCTTAATGGTGTTTGAGTAATAGTATCTCCTGTGCATAGATTTCTATAGACTTGCTGTTTCACATTCCCCGCCCCGTACTTGCATCTCTGTGTTCTTGTATAGTATCAACCATCACGGGAATCATTCTATTTACCACCGTCCAGACTTTCCAGTAAAGCATGTGTGGAAGAAACACGACAGACAGGGTTTTTATTTGTCCCGGTGACCTGTAGATGGTATGGTCGTCACGCCCGTCAACATCCATGCCCACAGTGCATTACCTGAGACTGCCCAATACAAAGGGTTCGTGTAGCTAGGCAAGCGGTGATTGGTATTTCAATTGTTTCATTGGGATCAATTAGCAGGCTTCTGAGCACCCAGGACAGGACTTGATTCATTTCCGGACCCAGGGGTGATGTCAGTGCCCTGCAAGTAGCGGAAGACCTCGGCATACAAGGATCCATCGCGAACCGCCTCGTAGATGATGGAGACCCACGACCCAATGGTCTTTTTCGGTCGTCCATCAATCACGTTGACACTTCGGTCCGCCGCAATGGGGTGTTCCACCAGGCCGCGATGCATGGGAACCCCCAGTGTCTCCCGCACAAATCGGTAGATGGCCTTGGTGCCCTCGCCGAGATACTCCGAGGTCGTCGGCTGTTTGACAAAATCATCCCGATGGTTGATGTAGGACTGTAGGATCAGGCTCTCAAAGGATTTGGTAACATCCGCTAGCTTTGCCAGGGACACGGTGGCGGGGATCCGACCGGCACGAGCCATGGCGGCCGTGACCAGGGCCTGGGCCGCCTGTTCCGCCCGCTCCGCCGCATCATACGCGGCCGACTCGTACCAGGACTCTTCAAACAGGCGCCAGAAGTCCCGGAAAAAGTCCGCCTGAAAGGCAACGTCCTGATCATCTCCAACAAGACTCGAGAGGAGCTGGCGTGCCGGAGCTTCCATGCTGGCAATGAAGGTGCGGTGAAGGGTGCGCAGGTCCACCCCTTGGCAGCCGGTGTACAAGCAGTTCGCGACAATCATCGACAACACCTCCACTGCTGCCATGGTCTGGCGCGCGGAGAGCAGGCCCAGGGAGTTGATGGCCTGGTTGTGCATTTCGGCGGACTGGACGTGGTTGCTGACTGGGTTCGCAAGGAAGCCCAGCTCGGAGGTGTAGGCGGCAGTGTTGACATCGATGCCCTTCAAGCAAAATGACAGGCTCGGGTCATCCGCTGCCAGATTTGGGGGCAGCCCATTGCTCAAATCATGGTTGATCATCTCACTGGTCTGACTGAAGAGCATTTTCCCCATGGACTGGAGCGCCAGTCGGATCTTCTCCGTGGCGGATGTGACGGCTGCCGCCTGGAAGTTTGCGCCGCAGTGGATGTCATTGTCCGCGATATTCACCACCGGGTTGTCCGAAGTCGAGTTGAGTTCGGTCTGAAGCTGCTTCTCGGCGCTCAGGAGGTCCTCGAGCTGTGGAGAAAGCCATTGCGGTGCGCTGCGCAACGCGTACCGCTCCTGGGCCAGGCCGGAGGAGAAGCGGTCCTTCGTCTCCTCCAGGCCATACGATAGTTTGGACCCGCGCAAAAATGTTCGGATATTCTGGGCTGCCTCGATTTGGCCCTGGTGGGGACGGGCGGCAGCGATGAATGGATGGGCCCATTCGTTGTTGGCGTACAGGGCCTCTGACGACAAGGCCGTCAATACCTGGGAGACCACCGCGAGTTGATTGGCTTCGTAGCAACCCAGGCTCGCGACGGCGGCAGCGGCGGCGGTTCCGTTGATTAATGACAGACCCTCTTTTGGCCCCAAGACAATGGGTGTGATAGAGGCCTTTTCAAGGGCCTCCTGCGCCGACATGATCCGAGGCGGCCCTTTCCGGCCACCAACCCGTACGTACACATCCGGGTTTCCCTGTATGGCCCCAGCGATATATGACAGCGGCATGAGGTCGCCGGAGGCGGAGATCGACCCACGCAGGGGCACAATTGGGACGATGTCGTGTTCCAGGAGCTGGATCATGGCATCGACCACATTGCGGGTCATGGCAGAGTGACCTCGGATATTTGCGTTACACCGGATCAGGATCATGGCTCTCGTCCAAGCACTGGGCATGCTGTGGGACTCCAGATACTCATGACTGTCTGGAGACTCCGACTTGTCCTCTCGGGTCAGGATGGCACTCTGGGTATGCTGCATGAGTGCTCGCTGGAGCCCATATAGGTCCTCGGTGCGCGTGTCGGCACTCCCTCCAAATCCAGTATTGACGCCTTAGCACCCCAGGTTAGCTGCCTGTGCTGTGCACCGATTGGGGCCATAGGATCTAAGAGTCACCTACCGTACAGGTAATATCCATTAGAAAGGTATCCTTGTAATGTATCGACACTGGCTTCGATGCGCTCATCCATACCGCTGTCAGCTTTGAGGGCTACCCCAACGCCCTTCCTATCCGATGAATTCCACTTAGCAGTAAAACGCGGCCAACAGGGACATCAAGAACAAACCTTGCAACGGCGGCGACGGATGCCACATCCAGGGAATGGCCGTCAATAGCAATGAAACCCGTTGAGACATGCTGGTCCAGTTTGGACCAGGACTTTAGAGTCTGTTGTGCATGGGGAGTTGGCCAGACGTGGTGGACGTCAAATGCGAGTGATGGAGATGTGCTGCCCATGGTCACAGTGACTGCCGAGTGTACGGTCGAATATAGAAGACCAAGAACGAGAAAATCGGCTGCTGGAGTGAAGTTGATTGAGGCCGGCTTTCCTGATGCTGCCGTGTACCTTATGATGAAGTCTCTTTATATATCCATAAACTTCAGCCACCAGCTGTGTAATCAACCTGTTGCCTGGGCGAAAAACAATCCCTACACGGCACAGGAGCGGGTGGATGGATGAGAACACGACCCGGACCCATTTCACTGTGGACACCAGGCAGGCGAATCGGCAGGCGATTGGATGGATGGTGGCTCCTGCCTGTCTCACGCAAGAAAGGATTCGAGGTAGTCTCGATGCTATTACCAGGCAAGAACAAGAATAGATTAAATAAAGAGAGAGAGAAAGAGAGAGAGAAAGAGAGAGAGACAGAGAGAGAAAGGAATCGAAAAGATAAAGAAGCAACAAGAGAAGAAAGCAAGAAGAAGAATATGAAAAAAAAAAAAAGCAAAACAGAACAAAAAGAGGGGGAAGCATGAAGGATTTTAGGCCGGATGCAATGTAACCCAACTATTTTAGAGCACTAGACCAGTGCAAGTACGAGCCAATCGGAGTGGAAAAATCGCGTGATAACTGATAAGTCACTGTGGAAACGTAATTCCGAGAGCCTACCCCATACGAGCAGCTACTGCGCGTAAGATCAAGGGGCAATATATCAAGCCCAGCTTTGGTGACAGGGATCATAGTCCCCAAGTCCAATTAGGGGGAGTCTGATGTCCGATGGGTGCGTCCCGGCTGCGTGGAATCCGGGAATGTGGGCGGGAGCTTGTGCGGCGGGTCCACACTATCCCCAACCCGCGGGACATCCAGCGGGCGATAAGTAGACATGTACGGGGGAATTGATTGCAAAATGATGATGGACGATACACTACCACCGCAGGGTCTTAGTGGGTCTTCAAAGACTAAACCCTGCAGGGAATCGTAGGTAGATAGGGCCAGCAGAGGGCGTACACAGGTATACGTAATACAGAGTCCCTTTTACAACTCCATATCGCCCCCAACCCGCCTTCTCATTCACGAATTACGCCCACGTCTCAATTTCCACGTACCATCCATGCGGTGGACTTCATGGCCACGGTCTCCTCTCCCTACACTCTCAGTGGGCCCTGTCCATATACCATGTGAGAAACAAGTAACCAGCTGAAGGTTGATATTGACCAATGCATGAACCAGGACTCTTCTCAATCGGCTCTGTGTTGGATAGGGTTTCGGGGCGAAAGAAGGCAAAGCTGACTACGCTAGACCAACTCTGTCACCTGAACGCTGATTATGGCCCATGATATCAGCCAGCTTTCTGGCTCCAGTCGGTCTCCTCTGGTATGGCTGGTTACTAGAGACAAAGGCATTTCCAGTCGTATCTTTGGGTTGGTGGGGATCTTCCAGTCAGTGCAGATCTATCTGGTTGTAACGTCCCTCCCGCTTCCTGAACCCAATAACCATACAAGATAAACTTGGGGAGAACACTGGAGAGCATGTGCTTTCCGAGGAATTGTATGCGGTTGATAGGATTATGTTTTAACGCAGAGATACAACCTCACTAGGTGAACTCTCTGTGGCGAAACAAAAGAAATCGACATTGTGGGCTATGCGAACAGGGTGAAGCTAAATATTCAGCAGTCTAGGACATAAGGAAATTAATCCGGCATCATTGTATAGTAGGATGGGCCCCATCTTTATTCATAAATTATTTTCCCTTGAACTTTCTGTCAATTAATCCCCCCCATCACAATTTGCCCAGCTGCTTTAGCCTTGACCTCTCTGGCCTTCCTACAGTCGTCTCCTGTATCTGATGGCTCCTCCCATTGCCCTCCCACAATCCCCAGAGGGTCAGGAATTTCCCTGTAGAGGATCCTGTAACAAGTCTCGCAATCAACAACCCCGTCAGAGCCTAGATATTCTGGACGGCAGAACATCTCCATGACCTCAATATCACAGTTCTCAATCGTCATGTAGAAACGGTAAGAAAACTTGAATGGAACTCTCCACTTCCACCATATGTATCCATCGTCACACACCCTCCCTCTGCCAGGGATCGTTTTCTCAGGCTCATATTCATGAATTTCATCCCAGCTGGCCTTTTTCATCCCGTAATATAGCACTATCGTTGATTGAGCAGCGGACTGTCCATCCAACTCTGCCATCCAGTGTCCTCCAATATTCCCCTGTGAGAATGGTGGTCTTTCGGAAAGGAATTGGCGGAAGAAACAACGGAGCTCATCATCATTCTTGCCCAGGAATCCAGTCTCAAAGTCTTGGATAGGCGCTTCCGTCCCCCACTCATCGACCTCTTGTTGATCAGGGTGACGTATGAGTGTAAGAAAGGGAACAGCATTCTCCGCCTGTTGGCTCTCGTCGAAGAGCCGGTTGAAGACCTGGCGGGAAAACGTTAGCTACGTTGCCCATAGATCTGAAGGTACAATTATCATTCATACACTTCCTGGCATGTTCGCCGTGAAAAATGTCATAATGTCTGACATGGGGAACAGATCAACTGCAGGCAGCAGTGTCGGGAGGGGACTCTGGTGTTTGAGAATGAAGATTGGTGCAAATTTCTTATGCCACGGAGGATTTTTCAGAAATCAAAGACAGCCAGGCCAGATCTCCTAGTTATAGTCATTCGTCAGTTATATGCGTCAGGCAAGAAGGTCTGCTAGGAATATTAATAATAGCCAGATGACGACGCCGGATTCCGATTAGTACCTGCAACGTATTCCGCCTGCAACCCGTTTGTTTCCTTTTCTAAGTAAGCAAGGGTCCGTAACACCTTGCGCTTGTGGGGGCGGACAGTCAGTATCCAAAATGATAGATCAGCAGTTCGAGACACAATCGTCATCCAACGTGAGACATGAACATGGGGATTCGTGCGAAGCTCTCAGAGCTATGTCAAACACAGTCAGAGCGGGGAGCAGAGAAGGTGTGGTGGTCGAAGGTCATGTGACCATTAGGCAGCCAGCAGTGATTCTGCAAACTATTGGTCCTTCTCATCTTATCTGAGGCGAGCAACCAGATATATTCAAAATACCCCCCTGCAGCATCAAAGATTCAGCCATTGAAGTGCAGCCCCCTCTTCCGTCAGCTCCATCAAGCTGACCAACCCAACAGATACTGACCGTCCTTCTGAAAACCGCGACTTCAGTACTATCGCTATGAATAGTAGCCGGCTTTATCTCGACATGTCTGGTCTCGATCTGCTATCCTTATCATTGTGGGTCATTGGAGCATTGAGTACCTGCTAGCTTTGTGTTTTCGTCTCCCAGGGATGACATGGGAAAGACCAACGCATGTATAATGCTCACCAATGAGATTCTCCGTATGCAGGGGGATACATGCCGACCCAACTCCTTGCCAGTTGCTAAATACGAGGAGAGTCAGAATCACTGCCTTCTTACAGCTGATGCCTGCTTATTCTGTACTTCTACAAGCAATACCCTATTTCACCGAGTTCATGAATAGTGCCCTCGGGATACAGCCTGCATGTAGAGTGCAGCGTTCCGGCCCCATAGGATGGTGACACCCTCTCGACTCATTTTGAATCCCCCTGAACGTCCGATGGCTACTATGGTCTCATAGTATCACAAGAACTGAAGAACAGGATATAACAAGGGCCAGTTTTCTAATGTTCGTAGCCATGCGGACAAAAGCCAGAATCAAAAGAGACGCTGCATTTACTGCAATCGTTTATTAAGGACTATTGTTCTATGCTGTAAACGTACTACAATTTCCAACATGCACACTCCAAAGTCTCTCGTTGCCTTTACCCTCTATATGGCGACTATACACTCTGCACTGGCAGTCCCATTGTATCCAGCCGAAGATGTTACTCTCACCAATCTCGAGATCCGTGCTGCTCCCGTTGCCGGTCCAAGCAAAGGCCACCCCATCAAGGCTACGATGGAAGTTAATGACAACAACGCGCTACCCTTTGATGCTGACTATTATGCCATACTCTGTCTGGGAAAAGACCCTATCTTGTGAGCTTTTAGCTTGAATGCAACCTTACAGCTCAGAGAAGCATTGATCTAACAGATAAATCTTCGCTCATCTCCTAGCCAGAGAGACGGATCTGAGAGTAAGGATAACCGAAAGGACGCTGGTGTAAAGAAAACTTTCCCAGGAGGCAAGGGCACTGGTCCGTTCAGAAACCCAACAATGGCCAATGTCAAAATCCCGGGCAGCCAATATGTGTCTCCAGAGGAGTTCCCGTTTGCGTCAACCACCCAGGGTGGGCACCAGTGAGTGCAATGCGTACCGTGTACACTACGCATTCGAGGGAGACTCTTATCTAATAATTGAACAGAGCAATATTGTTCCCAGTCTCCGAAGCATCACAAGACTCTCAAGGAGGTGCTCTCAATAGCTTTTATAACAAGCACCACATCCAATCCGCACACCAAGGTAAAAATAGCTGGTATGAGATCACCGGATGGTCAGGTCAACTTGGGTAACAAATCCCTTGCTCCCTTCTTATTTTCACCTGGCTAAAATTCATGGTGAAATAGTCCTTACTGCAAGGCTCTTCAGAACAACAAGGGTAAGACGAACAAGAACGATCCCATTTGCAAAACTGGTAGCAACGGCAAAGGTAAATGGGGATTTGATGTTGGTGAGTATACCTACACCTATGATGACCATAGTTATCACAAGGCCCAGGGCAGTAAATAAGAACGATATCTCTATCCTGGCTGCGATACCGATCTATTTGCATCTAGAACTTTGTATGGCTTACTTACACCTTGGGTCTGGAGTCTAGATATATACTGGATGCTGTATTTCAGGGTACTATTCTATGTGACGGTTTGTCAAATGCAGTCTCTACTGAAGCTGTGAATGGTTAGGTGAAAGCTTATATATTTCTTTCATATTTATGATTTTTTGTTTATTTTAAACTTCTTATGTTATACTGGACTGGTATATTACCATATCCGGCTCACGATATCCAACCTGGGTTGTTTTCTAAAATCAAAATTTATAAATTACATTATATTTAATTTTGTGCAATTTCTCTGCCTAAGTCTAGTTGGGATGTTTGAATTTCGTTGTCTTTAAATGTAACAATCTAGACGAGGGTAATAATCCCACGTTGCAAATTATCTTCACTGTAATAAATGCCCCATTTCGACATGTCAAGCATCCCAAGTCTACAGAATTTATTGCCAGCCACACACTCAACAAGTTTAAAACGGATCCACCCCGCACCATATGCCTCCCTTGCTCTGGCTATTGGAACGCAAATCCCCTCAATTAATGCCTCTTTATCAAATCTCTCCTGCAAATTGGTCGTGTCCAATCCCATCTTGATACTTATTATTTTATCATCATCAAGAATAGGGAGTCTCCGAGATTTATCAGAGAAAACTTCCAATTTCCGAGACAAACCACACCACCTATAGTAAAGGAGACAACATTCAATATCCACCTCTGCGGATTCAATCACCCCCATTGGATCACCCGAAGAAGGCTGAGGTTCGATTCTCGCACCACAAAACTTGATCAGCGATTCGGGATCACCTCCAAAGCGAGTGTGAGCGTAGATGTCTACCCTTCCCCCGCACACAGAGGCCCAACTCCACGACGGAGCAAAAGCGTCGGTGCGGTGCACATGTACACCTTTAGACGCATTCGTAGTCCACAGCAGATCGACATGTAAGCTTCGTTGCCACAATCCAGCCAGATACCGATCGACAAGGACTTGCTGAAACAAGAGGGCAATTCCAGCCATGGCGATGAACTTGTCCGATTCCTGGGTGAGGTTGCAAGAACTATATGTTTGAATCATATCTCTCCAGCACAGTCTGAGGCGCTTGAACGAATGCCAATTCCCGCCTCTATCCTCCCATCCAGGTCGGGTGCGATCGATTCCGGATTCCGATACGAGTGCGGATATTTCCAGCAGCGCTAGCAGTGATTTTTTGTACACAGACTGTTTTCCAACACTGGTGATGTCGATATTGTGAACAAGGTCCAATTGGCCATTGAAATCTGCTTCACAGTGCGTTGCTTCCAGGCACTCCCAGTATATTTGATTCAGGCCAAAATGGACAACCCTCGAGGCCAGGAATCTCTCCTGTACAACCCAGCCACGGCTGCAGAGTGGTGCGTTTTCGATTTCGTCCTTCCACATCTCTTCATTCCAGATGGTTGGCTGGTGTCCGTCCTTGACGTCCAGTGGAAAGGGGAACAGAAGTCGGGGGTTGATCTGCCTGCTGCCAAAAAGACCGCGAGTGGTATCGGATGATGCTGAGATCGCCGATATATTGCAAAAGCAATTTCTGTAGATCTTTGCCATACTCTTTGCCTCTTTCTGCCAGTCGTCAGGGGAATCCTGGATAATGCAAAGGGAGTCAATCCATATATATCTGTGACCCAGGCGATGCACAACCCTCATTGCATCTTGGAACACAATTGGCAGGTGGGATATAGCAACTCCCTTTTTAAACTGGTCCTCATTGCCCTCAAGTAGCTTGATTATGGAGCCAGTTCCCCAGCGATGCGACAAGGTCCAGTAGGGCGGTGCTGAATGCGATTCCAGCCCTGGGGGCCGGTCGAAATCTGTTGATATGATCGAACTTTGGTCTTGCAAGACGACAGTGCCCTGGTCAATGTTTGAAACATCAATGACACGGGTTGGAAAGAAATGTATTGAGTCCAAGTGATGGCAGAATCTGTGGTTCTGATCACAGTCTGATATCCATGACTTGAGTTGTTTGAGTGATTGGTCGCTCCCAATTATAGGATGTATGTTATCCCATGGCGAAGCTAACATGACGTCCATTGGGAGGGGTCGATGGCCATATATATCGGGATCTGAAATAAAGACTATTTATCGTTAATTTATGCCTTGTCAAAGAAGATAGTCTGAAGAAGAAACAATCACCGGTCATTAACAAATCTTTATATTCAAAGTCAGAAGCCCATGGGATAATTACGTGGAACGAAATTCTACCGGATCCTTGAGAGTTGCAATAAATACCAAATCCACGTGTCTCGTCCTGAGCACCATCGAGCGTTCTGGGTAGTGGCTGTTTATTCCATAGCCATGTGCATACTATGCATCCACTTTGCATGCCTTCTCTAAAGTCTCTGTATGTTTGATGATGTAGAATATAAAAGAGTTTGGGGCAGTGTAGGGATTCCACTGAGGTCCAAGGTATTTCTTGTGCAGTCCCAGTGGTGACTGCCCTGCAGGCCTTGCAAATAATCCATTCCATTGGTCGTTGATGCGTTGCAACAGATTGAGATCAGAAAGTTTGTTGATTGATTTCTATCAAGTGTTTTCTAGGGAGAAGGTGCCTAGAAATCGCCAGACCCCGCATTTGGGCAGAGGTGGCTAATGTGACTATATCGGACTTGGCTGGATTAATGTTGTTCCAGACCCAACTAGCAAGTCCCCAACAGCCACTACAAATATCAGGGTGGTAGAGGGTTCAACTAAGTACCAGAAGGAGAAACTGTGAAGGGCTAAGAAGCCGAAATGAGTCAGACATAAAGCCTGGTTTGAAAAGAGTTAATTCACTAAAGAAGAAAGACTATCTAATATAAATAAAATCTAGCTATTTATTTCTTTTTTTTAATTATTTTATTATTATTCTTCTATGTCTCTCATGAAGAGTCCTTTTAAAGAATCTTTATTTTATTAGTTTTTTCCAGTGTAATCTTAGAACTAAATAAATTAAAATATATAATATTCTAGTTTTAAATAATTAATTAGATTTAATTTTTTTTAACCATTCCTCTTCTTTAAATAGTGTGATTATGGGTAGAATCATATAGTAAAATTTTAAAAAAAATAAAAAAAATTATAAAAATAAAATATCTTTTATTTTTTATAAATCTTTATATTATAAAAATATTATACGGGTTCCCATATTAGAATATTAAATTTTATTTATTTAATTAAAAATATTTTTTCATAATAATACTTTTCTTTAAAAATATTTTTTTTATTAATAATTTTCTTAATAGTGTATTCTTTAATATTATTATTTATAATAATTACATTTAACTGCTAATCTGTTAGTTTTTAAAATAATAAAAAATTAATGGTAATTAGATAAAATAAATTTATATAAAAAATTAAATAAATTTCTCTAAGTATATCTAATTTATAAGTATAAGTATTTATAATCTTAAATATAATAAATTTTATATTTTATTAATCTAATTTCTTACTTAGTCAGCTAGTAGATATATTTTTTAAATTAAATTAAATCTTATTTTATAATTAGTAATAAAAAGTAAAATTTTAATAATAATTAATATATTTTTCTTAAACTTCTTAGATTAAAATTATTATTAAACTAGTAATATCTCAGACTTTTTAAAATTTTTTAAAAATTATTTTAATTTATTTTTATAAGTTTCTTGCTTGGTAGTTTTTTAGAAAATTAACTTTAATATCTAGATTAAGAAACTTTATATAAGATTTATATTAAAAAAAAAATTTATTTTAATTAATATTAAGTTTTAGTTATTCAGGGCTAGTTATACTAATAATAATAATTTTTTTTAATTATTTTATTACTAATTAATAAATTATTTTAGAAAAATTTTAATTATTATAATTTTTTATTTAGTAGCACTGTCTGTTTCAGAATAATAAATAATAAAAAAATATTTTTTAATATTTAAAATATTATATAAGATTTTTTATAATTTATTTATAAATTATAATCCTTGGTCAGAGACTATAGATTATAATATTTTATAATAGTTATAAAATATTTAAATAAATATTATTATAAAATCTTTTATTTCCATGCTTAGTACTATTTTAATAATAATTTTTTTTATTAATTAATTAATAATAATTATAATATTTTTATAATTTTTAGACTCTGGGAGGTCCACTAGAAAGTTAATAATAATATTTTATTATAAATAATTAAAAATTAATAATAATTTTAAAAAATTTTATTTATAATTTTACTAGATCTGGTTAGCCTGGTAATTATTATAATTATAATAAAATTAATAAATATTATTACTTATATTAAATTAATAATAATAATAAATAATAATTTTATATATCTAGTTTTTTCCTGGATATCTAGTAATTACATTATTATAAATTTTTTAAATAATCTAGATTCATAAAAATTTAAAATTAAAAATCTAGATTTATTTTTAAAATAATAAATACTTATTTAAATCTAGTTAGTATTTAGTAATAGAGATTTTAAGTTTTAATTTTTTTAAAAATTTAAATTTATTTTTTATTATAGTTTTCTAGTATTTTTTAAAATCTTTATTAATATTTTTTATTTAAATCTAAAATTTATTTAAGATTAATTCTCTAGGTATTTTTTCTATAAATATTAAATAAATATATTTTTTAAATAACTTTTCTTAGATAGAATTAAATAATTAAATCTTTTAATTAGTAATATACTTATTTTTTTTATTTAATATATTTTAAAAATTTTTTAATAAAATATTTAATCTAATATTTATTCTCCCCGGGCGGTAATCAATAAAAAAATTAAAATAATTTAAAAAAAATATTTAATATATCTATTACTTAATAAGCTAGTACTGGATCATAAAATATTTAAGATTTTAATAATTACTAAAAATCTTAAAATAGAAAAAAATAATTAATTTAAATTTTTATTTTTATAATATTTAAATAATAGTAAGCAGCTCCTTGTTATAAATTTAATAATTATATTTAATAAAAAAATTCTTCTTAAAGAAATAAATTATAGGATATAAAATATTCTAGTTATTTTATTAAAATAATATTTTTTTAGTATATTAATTAGAGAAATTAATTTTAATTAATATTTTTTACTTAAGATCTTAGTACATTAAAACTAGAATAAGAATAAAAATTTTTTAAAAATTTTAAAAATCTTCTAAATCTCTAGAATCTACTTAAATCTTATATTTTTCTATGTAAATTTAATTAAGGATTTTAAATAAATTCTCTAATTTTTAAAAAACTATTAATAAAAATTAATAAATTTTAAAAAAATTTTAATTTTTTAAATGTTTTTCAGAACTTTCTAATTTTATAAAATCTAGATTTTAATAAAATTTATTCTAATCCTCTTTCTTACTTTAATAATAAATCTAAAGTATTTAGTAAAAGTTACTTTAAACTTATATTTTTTAATATTTATTTATAATCTTATTTTATATAATTATTCCAGGACCTTCTAGATCTGGGAATAATATTATAATAAGTTTTTATTTATAAAAATAAGAATATTATTAATATAAATAAAGTAGAATTTATTTAGAAACTTCTGTAATATTTAATTAATATATTATTAAAAAATATTAAAATAATTAGTAAGTTTAAAAAAAATAATTAATTATTTAAAAAATTTAAAATAAATCTAGAATATTATTTTCTATTTATTTTCTTTCTTAATCTGAATATGATAGAAAACTTAAATTATATTAAATTTAATAAAGAAACAGACCTAAAAGATATATTAAAAAATTTTTTAGATTAATAATAAAAAATAATAATTTTTTATTATTATTTAATTAAAAATCTAGTAGTCCATGTAAAACTATAAATCTTTATTAAATTTTAAAATAAATAGAATAGAAGTAGTTATTAAAAAATTATTTATTTAAATAAAATCTTTTTCTAGTAGATTGATTAGGATTTTTTATAATATTAAAAATTTTAAATAGTTTATCTAATATAAGGATTTCTAGAGTATCTTTTACTTTCTATTTTTTATATTTTTTATAAAATTAATAACGTGGTCTATCCCTAGATAATATAAAAATAAAATATTTATTATTATTTTATTAAAAATATCTAAATAATTTTAATAATATTTTAATAATTTTTTTTCTATATCTATAAAGTTTCTTAACTAGTTAAATTTATAAAATACTTTATTAATATTAGTAAAATTAGTAGAGAAAAATTTTATTAATTTTTTTTTTAATTCTTTTAGATATACCACGCGTTAGCTAAGATATATTAAGAAGAAAGATTATAATCTTTTTCTTATTTATAATATATTTTTATTCTTATATTTTAAATATCTAACATAGAGTTTTTAATCTAGATTATTATATTTTAATATTTTATTTATAGTAGTTCTAATATAATATCATACTTATGGATCTGTAGTAGGATATAAAAATATATATTTTTTTATAAATTTTTATTAATATTTAAAAATATTATAATTAATTTAGTTATACAAGCTAATCCTTCTTTAAATTTTTTAATATTTTAAGACTTGATTAATATATATTTTAATTTATATTTAATTATAAAATTTTTACTGATTATTTTATACAGAGAATAGCTAGTATCTATAAGAATTTTTATATAATAAATTTTATTAATTAATTCTAGTATAAAAAAAGTCTAATAATTTTTAAAATCTTAAACTTTTTTTTTAAATTTTTTATAATTAATATTAACTAGTGTATACCCCTCCAGATAATAATTTAAAAAAATTAAATATTTTCTAGAATTTAAATAATTAAGATTATCTAAGATTATTAAATTTTTTAAATTTAAATAATATTTTCTATAAAGTTATTTTTTAATATAATTTAAAATATTTTCTTTCTAGTAATTTTCCGGGATGCTTAAAAATATTATATAAATAAATTAAAATAATTAGTAATATAATATTTAAAAAATTTATAATATAAATAAAATTTAAGTTTCTAGTATTTTATTATTTTTTTTTTTAATATTTATTTAATCTAGTAAATAAATCTAGTATTTATTATTAAAAACTTTTAATTTATAATACTATTATTAAAGATTTATTTTTTAATTATATCTCTAATTTAAATATTAATATATTTTAATTAATTTTTTAAAAATTTATTTATTTTTATTAATTTATTTATTACTAGTTTCACTTGGTAGTAGAAGTTTTTAAAATCTAGTTTTTATTTTATATCTATTATCTGCTAGTGGATATTATTATTTAAAATTTAATATAATAAATTTTTTTTATTAAAATTATTTTAATCATAACCTCTAGCTTTAATTAATAAGTTATTAATTTTTATAATAAGATTATTAACTATACGGGCTTTTTACTTGAAAATAAATAATTTATTAATTATTTTTTTTTCCAGGCGGGGTTTTTATAAATAAGTTTAAAATAATTAATAATAATATTAGTTATGAACTCTATAGTTTTATATATAATATTAATCTATAAATTAATCTTTATTTTAATTTCTTTATTAAAAAATAAAAAAATATATTAAGCTTGATTACTTGGACTACTAATAAATTTTTAATTAATCTTAATTTTTATTTAAATATTATTAAGTTATCCTAAAAATTTATTTTTATTTTTTTTATTAAAGAATATAGAAGTAGAAAGTTTAGGTTTTTTTATATTTTTAAATCTTTTAAAAAGGATTAAATAAAATATATAAAATATTAATAAAGATACTTAAAAAAATAGAATCTAATTATTAATAAATTTTTCAATATGTTTAAGACTAGTTTTAATTTTATTATTAATTATATTATTCTATTATATAATAACATGTTGTATCTTTATATTTTATATTAATAATTTTTAGATTTATTTTATTAATTAGTTAATAAACTCATCCTAGAATAGATTTTTATAATTATTTAATATATTAATTATTAGTTTTTTACTACTTCTAGCCATTGTCTTTATTCCAATATTATAGTGAAAAGAAAAGTAAATTAAAATTATAAAGAATTAAGAAGCTGAAATAAGTTAAATATAAAATCTAGTTTAAAAAAAATTAATTCATTAAAGAAAAAAGATTATCTAGTATAAATAAGATTTAGTTATTTATTTTTTTTTTTTAATTATTTTATTATTATTTTCTTATATCTCTCATGAAAAGTCTTTTTAAAAAATCTTTATTCTATTAACTTCTTCCAGTATAGTCTCGGAACTAGATAGACTAGAACATATAATGTTCCAGTTCTGAATGGCTGACTGGGCTTAGCCCTTTTCAGAAACACACCACCACGCTGTCATTGCCCGTCAGGATTCGCCTCGCCTCTCCGCGCCTTCTATCTCTGCCTTCCTTACCTTCCTGAATCATTGGATTCGCCTCGCCTCTCCATGCTTTCTATCTCTGTTTTTGTTTTGTTTTTTGTTAAATTATTAGATTTATTTTATTTTTCTGTGTCTTTTATCTCTACTTAAAAAAATAAACTCAATTATAAACATTTTTAAGTTTTTAAAAATAATTAATATATTTAATAATAATATTAATATTAAGTATTAAATATATCTTAACTAGATATTTTATATAGAAATTTCTTTTATAAATATATGTTGGGAACGCTAGGCAGAAGAAACAACGTGATATTCGTAAGTGGTAGCTAGAACGGTTCTGCCTACGTGACTAGATGAAAACAACAACAACTCCGTGGCCAACGTGACTGTAGGTCATGTGATGCTTGTCTATTAACTAACTATATATTCTAATACAGCCCCCTAGACGAGCAGGAGTTTAAAAATAAATAAAATTAAAATTAAATAACTTTTTTAATTAGATAATAAAATATTATATTATATATTTTATAATATTTCTTTAATAGTATTATCTAGTTTCATTTTTAACTTTATAATTATTAAATATACTTTTATATTTAATAGATTTCTAAATATGTAGAATACTTCAGTTTCCAATAACTTAATAAATCTATTTATAAAATTAATATTTTTAAAGATATAAAATATCTTAATAATATTCTTTTTAATAAAATCTATTATAAATAAATAGCGGTTATCAAGCTAATAAATAGACTAGATAAAAATATTATAATTTAATATTTTAAATAAGTTAACAGTATTACTAAATATAAAAATCTTTTTATTTTTAAAGATTTTAAAACTAAATACTACTACTAATTTCTTCATGTATAAAATCTTTTTGGTAATTATATTATATATATAATATTTTATAATAATTAAAAATAATATTATAATAAATTATTTTTTTAAAAACTAGGAGATAGAGCCTCCAGTAAAAAAATAATATATTTTTTAATTAATTTATTATTTTTATAATTTATTTAAGTAACATTTTTATATATTTTAATACTTTTAATATAATTAAATTCTTAGGGTTAGGGTTTATTATTAGGGTTTATTAGGGTTTAGGGTTTAGGGTTTATTAGGGTTTTAGGGTTTAGGGTTTATTAGGGTTTATTTATTAGGGTTTATTAGGGTTT